>VWZF01002523.1:795207-875986 GCA_013396755.1 Sclerurus mexicanus
CACTCACACACACTCAGAGACACTCACACACACGGAGAGGTGGCTGCCTGTGCCTGCACACCGCACTCAGACTGCACGGGTACACACACAGGGATCGCCGGTCCTCACACTCACAGACCCCCTGCACACACACACAGACCGCCTGTCCTCACACTCACCCCCTGCATACACGCACAGACTGCCTGTCCTTGCACACATGCACACACGCAGAGCCTCCTCNACGCACAGACTGCCTGTCCTCACACACATGCACACACGCAGAGCCTCCTCATGCACAGAGCCTGTCCTCACATACAGTCACACACACACCCCACCTGGTCACCCCTCGGTCACACACACCCCCCTCTGTCCTCACACAGGCTCAGCCCTCCTCACACCGCCCCTGTCCTGGCATGGACAGCCCTCCTCATACACNTCATGCACAGACCGCCTGTCCTCACATACAGTCACACACACACCCCCCTCTGTCCTCACACAGGCTCAGCCCTCCTCACACCGCCCCTGTCCTGGCATGGACAGCCCTCCTCATACACACAGGACAGCCTGACACACACACGAGCACCAGCCGTGCTCACATCTGTCTGTACACACAGCTCTCCTCACACTTGCATCTGCCTGGACTTGCACACAGCCTTCCTCAGAGCACCCTACCTGTACACACAGCCCTCCTGTTCTTACACACACCTGCCTGTACTCGCAGCCCTTCTCACGCACGTGTCACCTGTATTCACACGCAGCCTCCATGTACAGGCACCACCTGTACATGCTGCCTGTCCTCAAGCAGAGTGTTCCTCACAAACACCCAACCATCACAGGCTGTCCCCACCCTGGGCAGAAACAACAGGTCACTCCACAGACACAGCCCTTCTCATGTACACCCACAGCCTGCTCACACCATGTGAGATGCCCCTCACACCTGCACCTACATCCATATGCTGCCTGTTCTCCATGCATGTAGCCAAGGCTGGATGATGAACCTCAAGGAAAAGCTGCACCTCTGATGGTCAGCACAGGCAGACCCAGGACATTGCTGGACTCTCAGGAACAGCAGGACAACTACACTTGCTCCCCGGCTCCAGCACAGAACGGGAGAGTCACCTGGTGTTGCCTGAGCCAGGTGTCAGCCCAGGACCCCTTGACATAATCAGACAGGTCAGAATGGCTAAAAAATACATGTCATGAAACTTTCTGCTGGAGTAAGTGGCAAATAGTTGTACCCATTACCAGGGCTGGGCACAGCTGCTGCCTGCGCTCTCAACCCTGGTTCTCCTAAAGTCCTGTAACAGCTATACAAGACCACCCAAGCATTGACATCTGCCAAAATACACACTTTTTCAGAAAGAACAGGGCTTTTGTTAAAACTTGCTTTGTATGTTAGGAAAAAACTCCTACAACCCCAAATCTGACAGTCCTCAGATCCCAACAGGGCACAGGGCTCTGCTTTCATGTTTCCAACGTGTGCAAGGAGCATGGCTGAGTGAAGAAAACACTTCTGGGGGTGAAAATCGGTCAGCCAAAAAAGGTCAATTCGCCAGGGAGCACCACCATGGTATTTCCTCCTTCCTGAGCCAGCCAGGGAAGCGCGTGCCGGCACAGGCGCCGGGCACGCCACAGGACATGAGGGCTGGCTCTCCCCAGGCTGCTTCGGCAACCATTATGCAGAGCAAAAAGTAATCCAGTAGGACACAGGAAAATTACCCAGAATAAATAGTTACAAATCACAGCACAGGGCATTCGGTAGTTGCGCATGAAGAAGCAGAGGGTCACAAGGCATTGACTGCTTCTTACAGATGCTAAATTGTGTTTTAAATGACAGCAGCAAAAACGTGTCGGAACTTCCCCGCTGTTCCTCTTCCAGGTTTAGCAATGGCTGTGGCTGCAGCCAGGGCATTGTGCAGGGGAGGGGGGTGAGCCTGCGCTGGCGGCTGCAGCCTGGGAAGGAGTGGGCTCTTGCAATGCCTCCCACAATCAAACCTCACTCCCATGGGTGCTACTGACTCTCACCATGGTAAATCCAGTCCTCCCAGAAGGCTTTAGGTGCATCCTGAGAGGGCATCACTTGTGTTTGATACTGCTCCCATGGCGGTGAGGGTGCACGCTGTCTGAGAAAGGGAAAGATCTGCAAAAGAAAGACACTGGTGCTTTGAGGGCCCAGTCCTGGCAGAAATGGTTTGTCCCAGTTCATGTGGGCGAGGGAGGCTCCCTAGACCCATTGCATGCAACCTGGCACACCCTGGCCCTGAACCATCCTTGCTCCACCCAGCTCTCATTTCATTCTCCTCCCTTCTGAACAACAGGAAAGCATGCCCATGGCCCCACCAGGGCCTTTGACTTGGTGTGCTCCCCATGTGTGGTCCCTATGCTTCCCCCACCAGCACACAAGACTTCCCATCACCCCAGTTCGCTCCACTTGCGCCCTCCTTCCTATGCCGAGATGAGCTCCTCCATAGACTGTAAAAGGTGAGGCTTAGGATGTGCATCTTTCACGCAGCTGGGCTCTCAGTGCAAGTTTATAGCTGAACCTGTGCAAAAAACACACAGACAAAACAGCCTTCACACTCCACAAGTTGCCACACACTGTTGCCCCCATCTCACCAGCAGCCAGGCTCTCTCCATGCTGTTTCTGCTCTCCAGAGACCTGAATTTGCCCTCTCCTGAACTACCCACCTTCCTCCTACCTGGAATGATCCAATGCCTGATCCATACCACCTGGGTGAGGCTTGAGTCCCCTCGTCCAGCAAAGGGCTCAGGCCATGACTTTGTATGCACCTGTCCAGGCGACACTGAGGGGCTGGGACTTCCACGGAGACCAGCATGCTTTGAGAGCAGCCTGGCCCACTGTGAGGGGCTCCCTTCACCCCAGCTTCTTGCTCTGTTAGCAGCCACTCCTGCACCCCTCACCCTCAGTCAGAGCAGCACAGGGATGCAGGCTGCTGCAGCTTGGCATCCTCACTGCTGCCTCCAATGGGCTGTATTCTAGGGACCATGACTATGGGCACATTTCCTCAAGACTTCACCTTCCTGCCTCAAAACAGCCACTTAGCCCTTCTCTTTCCTTCTTCTCTCCACCAAGTCCAGGTGCTTGAAATCCCATACATTCTGGTCCCTCTCGTACTGTGCTGCCAGGAGCACACACTGCTTGAGGCTACCACAGCCTGAATTTTTTCTCACTGAGATTCCCCCTTCTTCATGCCCCAGCACCACTATGTCCATCCAACACAGCCCCCAGTCCAGAAACTGGCACCAGCCTGGTCCTTTCTTGCTGCAAGAAGGTGAAGACTGGATATGGAGAGGGCTGTCAGATGCAGGAGAGCTGCACGAGGTGAGCAGGTCCTTCTGGGAAAGGAAGCAGCAGGGCTGCAAAACCTACCAGAGCTCATTGCTGGGCAAAACGAAATGTGACAATCCACCAGCTCTGCCCTGGAAGTGCTGCTGGGCAGCTGGATAAATAATACAAGAGATCTCACCACACCAGAAAGCCATGCTGCTGTTTCCTGCTGGAGACAACTGCCCCAGTCATGCCAGAGCAGCCCCTGCTGAGAGATGACTCAGGGGACGGGTGTGTGCTTTCATGTCCAGTTTTATTAGTGTTGCATTAGTACCATAAAATAGTTGACGAGGTCAAGCACGTTGCAGTTTGTTCCAAAAAAAGGCTATTTACATTTAATCTGTCTTCATAAAAAACAACCCTAGAACCCAAACAATACAACAATGAAACAGATGGACAACTCAGGAATCTACGAAGTGGTAATGTCCGGGTCTGGACAAGCCTGGCAGCACGCAGCCCCAGTAACCAGGCTCACAGAGCACTTCCCCATGGCCACATATGCAACTGGGCAGGCAGCTCTCCAGCCAAGGAGCAAAGCAGCAGCTGCCTGGATGTGGCCCCAGACTGGTGCTCTTCCTTAAGGAAGCCAGTGACCTGCTGCTTTGCAAGTGGCACCTCCCCTTTTGTCTCAGTCTGTCCCAAAGCACCCAAGTGATCCTGCAGGAGCCAGCCCTGCCAGGAACATCTCCCTTGAGAACACTACTAAAGAAGCTCCAGGAAACCTCCAGGAGACGCTGCTGCTCATTTCTGGCCTTCTCCTGCCAGGTGAGCCCAGAGAGAGTGTCACACCAAACTCTACCACACAGCCACCCGCTGAGATCAAGCTCCCCCCGAAGGGGACAGAGGCATTGCATCCTACCTTGCCTCAAGAAAGCTCCAGGACCCCCAGCCCATTACCACTGCATGGCAAGACTGTCCTAATCTCAGCCTTCCTGATCCCTCAACACACCAAGCAGCAGGAGAAGGCCACTGGCTCTGCTGCCTCTTGCCAGGATTTTCCTCTTAATCTTGGAGATGTCAGGTCCAATGCCCTCTGCCCCAGCTCTCCTGTGGTCTCTCCAGCACACACTGCTGGTGAGAAACACAACAGGGCCTTTGCTGCAATCGCAGGTTAAGCACAGGGCAGTGTAATTCTTGGCTGAGTTTGATGATGGAAAGCAAACAGGCACATCTCTGCAGCCTCAGAAACCTCCCAGCCACCTACCCCTGCCCTCTCTGCAGGACAAAGTCACAAGCTCTATCTTGTGTTCTAATTAAAGCAGGCAAACACAGCCAAAGAGACCATGGCTCTCCCCAAACTCATGTGTAACTAAGGAGCACTCTGCAGTTACCGCTGCAATGTAAATGGTAACAACTGAACTGGATAGGAACTGCAGCACTGAGCTAAAACAACCGCCCAAGATGTCCATGACGTTGCCAGCGTTGCAGGAGAGCCAGCCCTCGTTGAGCACTGGCAGGGCTGAAGCCCAGCCTTTGTCTCCAGTAAACTCAAGCCAGAGAACCAGAAAGCACTCAAGGTGCAACATGATGCCACAGAAACCTTCCATCTTTCATCTGCTCACCAGCACTGTTTAAGTAGGTCAGCGTCATGCAGCTCAGTGTGGCAGCGAGCCCGCTCCCAAGAGCTCACCTCTGAGCAAGGCGGGGGCCTTCCCCAACTGCAGCTGGAAAAGAAATTGTCTGCTTTGAGAAGCCACAGCCAGAGGAGCTTAAGAAACAAGCTCCATGGGGAGCAGGGGCAAGCTCTGGGACATAAAGGGACAGAGACAGGAGGGGACACTGCCTTCAAAGCACCTCCTGTCTGGAGATCTGCCCAGATGCTGCCCACCCCAGCCCCTGTCTTTGCTGTCAGATCGCAGGGCTCCAAAGCAAGCCCACCTTGGGACATAAACCCACTGCTTTTTTCATGTGAGATGCACCTTCGCTGCCCAAACTCTAGTGACCCAAATGCAGTGGTGCCGTCTCAGCTCTAAGCCATCCTTCTGCACTCACTGACTTGCAACCACCCAACCCCGCAGGCTGGCACAGCTCTGCAGACACAAGCCCATCGCTGCCCCAGAAGCTTTCCCTGGTCCTGCCGCAGGGATCCCTCTGGCTGCCGAGGCTTGCTCCTGGCAGGGTCCCCCCAGAAACTGTTGAGGAAGCTGGAAGGATGGGAGACCTGAGGTCAGTCACTCGTTCACGTCACCAGGTGCAAAGCCCTTTCCCAGAACAGTCTGAGCCAC
Source organism: Sclerurus mexicanus (assembly GCA_013396755.1). Lineage (NCBI taxonomy): Eukaryota > Metazoa > Chordata > Aves > Passeriformes > Furnariidae > Sclerurus > Sclerurus mexicanus. The sequence continues at coordinate 800,761 of VWZF01002523.1, forward strand.
CTACATGCTTTGACACATTTTCCTCAGAGATAGAAATCTGTTTCTCTTCCAGTCAGGGACAGAAACAGCTGCACAAAGTGGCTCCACGTGATACAAGAGAAATAACAGAGGCACAACAGCCTGACCTGAGCCGAGCCACCAAATACACAAGGTCAGCCCCTGCCTCCAGGGCCAGGAAACACCACATTCACCTCCTGGGCACAGAGCTGCCCATGGGCAGGCCCAGCCTGCCACTGCTGGACTCCATCCGGGATGACAAGGCTGAGACTTCAGGATGTTTTCTTGCATGGAAGACACATTTCAGAGCAACAACAGCATTCCACAGGGGAGAAACCTTGCAGAGACACAAGCCCTCAGGTGTACAGAGTTTCCCAGTGAATTTGCTTGTAGAAAGTTAGAACAAAACACAAACCAATATGAAATGCAACGAGCGTTTCTCTCACACATACACACACACAGAGTACAGCAGGGCAACACACATTTGATAGGCAGGACCCTGGAAATCCTGTCCTAGCTACCAGAATTTTTTCTTTACAGTAGGTTGAAATACAAAGAGGAGCACAGTGATGGTTCTCCCCTCACCCCCCAGTAAACAAAAGTTATTGCAGTCAGTCCACGCCACCTCTGCAGCAGTAACACACTCCAGCACCGAGAGCTGCCCAGGCTGCGTGCGGCTCTTGATGCTGGAACCCAGCCCAATCACTCTTGTCACACCAGCGTGAGACTCGAGGAAAAAAATCACACACTGACTAATTTCCTTTACAAAGCTTTTTTTGATGCAGCAGCCTCAATAAAGATAAAGAAGTGATGTGCTTATACGCCATCTCCCACGCTGCTGCTGCTAGGCAACGTTATACAGTCCCGGAGCATCAGCTCAGGTCAACCGAAAACACATGAACTGAGGGACATGACAGCATCCCAACTACAGCTGAGCTTCTGCCACAGCCAAGAGCCAGCAGGCAGACCTGCCCGCAGGACTGCGGGGGAGAACAGAGTATTGCAGCTAGACAATCTGTCCTACCCATCAGCGTGTCACCAGGCATGGGACCGTGTCCTCCTCCCCTGTCTGGTTTGAAGAGAATACCCAGCCCCTGGCCAAGTAGGTTGCACTTGTGCTGGGAAAGTGCTTTAAGAAATCAGTCAGTGAAGCAGCCCATGTTGTGAGCTGCGTCAGGCACTAGATCCAGCTCTCACCTCGTAACCCCTCACTCCCTGTCAGCAGAAGGCCCAGCAGAGCACACCACCACTGTCCTACCCAAAAGAACCCGCATGGTCCCCGCGCAGAGCTACACAGCACAAAGCGGGTTCCTCAAGCCTTTAAAAACCCAAAGGTAAGGGATCAGATTAAAAAAAAAAAAAAAAAGGTTCAAAAGCATCACTGCCTTCAGAAAGTGCCTTCTGGAAATGCTCCCAGAGCCTGGCCTGTCTGCAGAGGTGGGACACAAAAGGACCCATCAGAAATTTCAGTCCCTTACCGTGAAATGCCAGAGATGTCTGTTCCTCCACACAGTAAGGACACTCTGCTGCCCAAATCTCACCCACCACCTGCTCCCAGGCAGGTTTTGGGAAGCCTGGAGAGCAAAAGGCTAAATCTGCAGCACCTGGAGCTGCCCAGACCCACAGTTCTCATGCTGTCTCCTTGTAAGAGCATCCCTGGCAGCAGCAAGGTCTACAAACTGAACACAAGTGCAGACAGAACCAAACAACAGAGATAGCCTAAAATCTCACTCCTCCATCTCACAGGACATCTTGCTGGCCAAAGTGGACAGAAAACCTGTCTGGCTTCATCCTCACTCACATCCCAAAGACAGCTTCAACTGCACCCTGGGGCTGAAACCCCTTGCAAAGCCTCAGCCTGTGGGCAATGCTGTGCCAGAAGAAAGCTGGGGAAAGGATATGATCCACAGAGAAACGTTTGTGTGCAGGAACACTCAGGAAGCAGAAGGAAAGGACAATCTTCATCTCCAGAGCAGCCCACCAGAGGCTGCCTGCCCCAAGCACCCTTCATTTCTGTAACATTCCTTCAGTTCCCAGGAGGAGAAGTCCTGAGTGGTTCAAAGGCCCAGCAAAAATGCACTCGTGCAGCGGCTCCAAAGCCAGGCAGGCTGCACCCAGGCTGGGGCAGTGCAGGAGGGAGATGGCAGCAGGCTCTGGGGAGCACAGAGTGCTCAAGGCTGGATGCAGGCAGCAGACAGAGCAGCCCACGCCACCTCATGTGTGCAGTTTGACAGATGGACAGGAAGGCAGCTGGACATGCAGAGAGCCTGGCTGGCTCCCAGTCCAGCCACTACAGTGATGTATCACTCCACAGCCAACGGCTCATCTTCCTGGGTTTGTTTTTTTTCTTTTTTTTGGCAAATTAATTCTTTTTCCTGTTATTTTTTAATTTTTTATTCTTTTTTTAGAAAGCATTAAAAAAAAATCTGCAGCTGTTAAAAAAAATCCTTTCCCTTTAGAGGCTGGATGAGGTTTTATTGACAGGTAAATACTTGGTGTGAGTATGTAAATAGCAGCGACCCCACTGACGCGGTGTCCCTCCGCAGCACAGCCAGCTGCAGGGACAGGGTGACTAGCTTGGTTTGGTCATTGTCACAGACCTGGGACACTGCAGTTTCCTTCCTCTTAGTGTTTCCCTAATTCCTGTTCCTGCCCAACCCTCCTCAGGCATCACTTCAACACAAACACCTGCCTGTCCCCATGGCAGGCTCCATGCTCTAAACGGGAACCCCCTCTCCAGACATCCCTAGCTATGCAAGTGATTTGTTTTCCAAACTGGACAGTTGAACTCCCTCCAGACTCGCTGATATCTCCTCCTTTGGCAGCAGGAAGACAGACTGGCCATCCTTTTTTCCTAGAAATATAGAAGAAGGGGGCCAAATGCACCAGAACACACATGATCTTCTGCAGAATCCATTTGAGCTGATCCACGGCTCCCCCAGCCCACTCACACCAATGAGGTCTCAGGTTAATAAGCAGTGCAGTTATTCAGCTATCTGCTTGTAAGTGGTAGGTGTTCTTGGGCAGGTTGCCTGCTCCTGCCAACTCCCCCATGACTTCATGTTGTCAGCACATCTATATTTAAGACTGGGATTTTTTTGCCTTTGTTTAAAGGGGTTTCCTTCCCTCATAGTAAACTTAAAGAGTTAATAGAAAAAAGTAATTCGAAAGTAATCCAAGCACATCTGTAATTAATTCTGCAGGAGAGGGCAGAGCGACGCAAATCAGAGTTGGCACGCAGTTCCTGGCTCCTGGTGTGCAGTCCCTGGGATGGGCAGAAGGTCCCTCCGCTGAGCACAGCTAGAAGTTAGATTTGGAGTGTCCAAATATGCAGATGGGAAAGTGCTTGACATGAGAGGACCATTGTGCTGCCAGCTGAAAGAACTTGACGTCGTTCCACTCCACGCCATCGATCAGGACTGCAGGGGAGGGTAAAAAGAAAGGAGAGTTAGAAAGTAGTGAGGGGAAGTGGCCAACCTGGAGCAGCTTTGCTGGAAATCTCCCTGCAGTCGGCAGAGGGAGGCCTGGCCACGCTTCTCTGCAGGACCGCCCCACCCAGCTGCACATGCAGGGGAAGAAAGGCTTGGGGACAGACCAGGTTTAGGGAGAACAGCTCAGATTGTTGTTCCAGCACTGCTCACTGACACCAGAGCTCCCCAGACTGCTGATTTCAGTGTCATCTGATCCGATTTCTCAGATTTCCTAAACACACTTCATTTTCTTTTTTGGGCAAATGCATACAAAGATGGACATCAGTCTCTCCTCACTGGCACTCCAACCAGGAGATCCATGTCTCCTAGAGGGGTGACACATATTCTGTGAGTACCACTCATGCTCATCAGTCTCAGACAGGCCCCGGATTAAGGAGGTGACCCAGGCAGATCCCTCTGTTGGGGATTCTCAACTGAACAGGCTAGAGGAATATTTTTATATTAAATGCTCAGTGCCAGTGCCAGCCACTTCAGGTCTGTCTGCCAGATACATATATGACTCTTGCTGTGCCATGTCTGTGTGCCAGCGTCCTCCTCATAGAACCAGCCACACTCTCACCAGTTCCCACCAACCAACACTTGTACCAGCTGTGCAAGAGAAATGGAGAATGAAAAGAAGGGGAAGAGAGCCTGGCTGGGCCCATGTCCTCATCCAGAGCATTGGTTCAGAGGAGCTCATAGGTAAGGGAGGATTTTCCCACATTCCATACTTATTAAAGCATTCCCCCATGCTGGACACACCCAAGCCCATTCCCCAGAAACAATCCCATCATCCTGGCTCCAGGACATGAGGTAGGACATGTCAGCCCTTTGCCTAGGAGGACAGTTGCAGCATCTGAGTCTCATCCTAGAGCCCAGTGGGATGCAAGCCATGCACTTACCACGCAGCATGTTCTGCTGATGTTTCGCTGTGCAAATCAATCTGCTGATTCCTTCAATACACTGGCTCTTTGACTCAACCTCCTTGTCTTTTGTTTTCTTGGGCAAAAACATCACTGGAAAAAAATCAAACCAGCGCACAGTGAATCTATGCCACTAGCAGGAGCTGCACTGACACCTGCTTGAGCTTTTGTATTTAAACATTCATGTCTGAAAATTCTAACTCCTATGATCTTCCCTTCTGTCAGTCCTGAGAACCATCACCTGTATGCACATGGGCATCTTAGCCCTATGTGTCTGTATGTGAAGCATTTCCAGCTCATAACTCAGGCCCCAAAGCCCACCTTCAGGGTAACTCCTGCTCCTGAGACACCATGCAGAGAAACCATTTGCATCTGACTATGGCCCAACAGGCTGGGCTGCACAGACACCTGGAGAGCAGGAGGGGCTACAAACTGGGGGCAGCTGGTGGAGAGGGAAGGCATAAGGGGAGCTAAAAAAGGATCCAGTTCCCCAAGAACTGTCCAAATGCATGAGCAAAGATGTACAAACTGGCTCTACAAAAGCTGGTTGTGTTGAACACCTCTGCTGCAGGCTGGGCCAGCCGCAGGGATGAACGTTTGGAGTGTCTCAGGATTGCTTCTCCCATCAGCATGACCCAAAGGGTGTCACCAGAGGTCAGCCCTGGATTGACCTGGTTGCACCCACATCCTGCAGTCCAGGAGGCTCTGTCAGCCTCCTCTCAGAGCCCCCAGAACCCCTGCTTCCACCAGCAGGGCCTCCCAGGCCCACAGGCAGGAAAATGTTGTGAAAGACAGCTACTGGCAGTTGAATATAAGTGCAGAACTGTCTCACTGCTCCCCTGGAAACACTTGGCTGCAGAGCTGTTCTCAGTTTCTAAAATGTTTCACATTACCAAGGCCAGGAGCAAATACAGAATTACTGATAACATTTAAAATGCCTTTTTTTTATTAGTTTGAGGAAAAACTCAAAGACATGAGTTTAAGAAGAAAAAAAAAGGTAACATGAGGCTTTGAACTGAGAGCATTTATCTTTTACCTCCTTTTGACCCACCAAAAGCATAAGAATCATACAATCCTTTAGGTTGGAAAAGACCTCTAAGATCATCAAATCCAGCTGCTGACCTAATGCTGCAAACTAAACGATGTCTCCAGCTGCCACATATACACATCTTTTAAGAATTTCTCCAAGCATGCAGGGATGGTGACTCCACCAGTGCCCTGGGCAGCCTGTTTCAGTGCTTAGCAACCCTTTTGTGAAGAAATTTTTCCTAATATCCAATCTAAGTCTCCCCTGGCACAACCTGAGGCCATTTCCTCTTGTCCTGTCCCTTGTTACCTGGAAGAAAGGACTGACCCCCACCTTGCTACACCATCCTTTCAGGTAGAGTGTGATGAAGCCCCCCTAAGCCTCTTTCTCTCCAGGCTAAACACCCCCAGCTCCCTCAGCCACTCCTTATATGACTTTGCTCCAGGTTCTAGCTCATCCCAGTGGTTCTAGTCTGGGGGTGGGTGAAGGGGCAGAGTGGGAAGTCCTAGACTCCAGTTCAGGGGGTACTCCTGTTTTGTCATCTCAGAAGAATCAGGGAGATACTTGCTGGGGTTTTGTCTCCCTCCCTTTTTTTTTTTTTACCTTAGACACCTTTTTTATTTTCTGTGGCTCTTTTGAGGTGAAAGGAATGGGGATATCATCCCAGAAAGTGTCTCTCTCCCAAGTTTCCAGCACACTGCTAGAAATGAGAGGCCCATTTACCCTCACTGGTGGTTGGGGCACAAGCTGCCTCTTACCTAATCCAACACCCCAAACCAGTGCCACCACGGTCATGAGGGACACAGGGAAGCTGTCCATAACAGCATATCTCCTGGCTTTCCACTCAGCCATCCATCAGTGTCCTTGCGCTGTCCCCACCTTTGTTCTTTTGGGCTATGCCATCTTAGCTGCTCAACTGTAAGACTGAACACATCCCCTTTTAATAGCACAAAAAGAACCACCCTTTCAAACTCTATCACCTTATGCAGTCACTTCTCATCTACTGATTAGGATTTTGGGGATAAAATTATGACTAAGGTGCTGTAATGCAGGACTGACAAGTCAGGCAGCACTGGAGCAGCAGGACAGGGAGAGCAGCATTGCATTCTTGGCCTTTGGCAGTAGCAAATGTGTCCACCTTCACCTTACCTTTCTTGTTCTTTTCTTTTGTCACAACAGTCATGGACATGGTTGGAGTGGTGGCAATCTCCCCGCTGGCAGGTAACCTGCTGACCTGGAGGGACCGGAAAGTGCATTTCAGTGTGTTTTTGGTAGTGGAGGGGTCCTTCTTCTCCGGGTCTCTCTTTCTGTCCACGGGTGGAGCTGCAATCCAGTAATCCACCTGCAGGCCCATCAACTCAGCACCGAGGCCCTGGCTGGAAAACAAGAGAAAGGTGGCAATTTCTGCACAGCTCTCAGCAGTTCCCCCATCTGTGTTTTTTCAGAGTGGCTGCCATTCCTGGTCAAAGGATAAACACTTGGCTCTTTGGGAAATCAGGCAGCAACATCTCATAGCCAGACTTAGCAATTACAAAAGCCCATGATGTCACCCCTGAGAGATGTAGCCTGTGTCACACTGCATGGTGGCACCACCTTGGCAGCACAGAACTGCAATGAGCAGAGACAAGCTGACTGCTCCACAGCCATGGGGGCAAGCAGTGGGAAAGTTTCCTTTTCACAATGTGGAATTCGGTGACACAGCCAGTCAAGGCAACCCCTGAGGTGTCCCAGATAATTTTGTCTTTTGAGTGGGGCTTCTAAGCATTTGCTGTTGCCTCCTGAGCACTGATGAGCGAGTGACTCTGTCCAGTCAAAATCAGCTCTGAACTGGAGTGAACAAGGACCTGGTGGCTCCCTGAACATTAGGCACTCCATTCCCACTCTCCCTGACTTGTTTCCATCTGCTATGTTCATGAGCTCTTTATGCCACCAGCTGCCTCCCTTCCCACTCAGAATCAAATAGGATCTCTGTTCTACCCAGGTCCTTATAAAAGAGCTGAGCGTTCCCCCAAGTCCTACCACTTGCTGGGGAATTCCACTGCTGGAAAAAATGCTCTGCCAGTCCTGTGACGTTTGCTAAACAACGGCAGATTTCAGGACATGACCTGCTGTTGAAAACTCCCGGCATTGTGTGGCAACAGTTGTGCATCACCAAAACACACTGCCAGCCTTTCTTGAGCCAGAAAAGGGAAGATGAGCAGCCTGGGAAATTTCAGCCCTTGCCTGCCCCTGCCTCTTGCTAGCTAACCCCAAGGGAGCAGAGGTTCATCACTCAGCAGACCTATGGCTGACAGCCTGTACTTTTTCCTACACAATGACAATCAGCGTTGAATAATATGCAAGTACTAGACAAAAACCTAAATTCATCTACCAGTCTGTGTGGCCCCTGTTTGAGAAATGACAATTGTTAAGGAAGATAAATCTGTGATCCTGAATGAAACATGTATCCCTCTGCACCACCTGTCTAAAAAGAATCTCTCAAGGTAAAACAAGGATGTCCCATCGTTACAGTCCTCTCAGCAAACCTTTTCCTTTTCTTTGCCATGTATTCAGCTGAAAGTCAGATCGCAAAGTTGAGTTCACCTTTGATCATCAAAACCAGGTTTTGGGTTCTCAGGGCAATAGTCAGAAGTGAGATTCTTTAAGGATGATGCTTTGAGTTTTAGGGCTCCTTTGCATCACATTTCTCAACTCAGTTGTAAAGACAAAGCATGCTAATGTTCACTGTGCCCAGACAGGATTTTTTGTTCCGTTCCCAGTTAAACACGTGGTGTAATCTTTCAGTCTGGGTCACCCTCCACCCCCTGTGCTGTTACTTACAGATCAGGGGAGATGGAAGAATGTTGAACCTAAACTTCCTCATTTCTTTATGATTTTACCCCACAGCATGGAACCAAAAAGTACCAGATTGCTAGAGCCAGGGTGTCAAGTTCAGATATATCACATCCATGGCTCACAACTTGAACATCCTACACTCCTGTGGGTACCGGTTTCCAAATCACTTCCACCTTTGGAAAGCCCACACGGAGCTCACACAGAAGTCAGTTCTGCTCCCCAGAGCCTGCACAGCCCCCAGCTCTCTGTATTGCCATCCAGCTGCTGCTGGGACCAGCCTGGGGCACACAGAGCTCTCCTGCCACCAAGACACAGGGAGCCAGCAGGAAGGACCTGGGGAACTGGACCTCCTGGCACAAGTGAACAGCCACTAACACCTTCCAGTGCTGGGCACCTGCTGAGCTAGGACTTCCACATTTTCATTTCCGCTTGTTAAAACAGAACTCTTAAGCCAGTTTAAGTCAGAGGTTAAAGGTCCCCACAGGGCACTCAGGGGTGGGCACAAAAGGTCCCCATTTCGTCTCCAACAGGGAAAAGTAGGAGATGCTACTTAGGGAGACAGTCCAAGCAATTCTAGTTTCCCCTCCTCACAAGAGTGTTTTTATGTTCCCTTAAATGTTCAGGAGAGTTAACAAAATCAAGGGGAAGGGCCTGGACAGGGTAAGTCTTTACTGGCAGTTTTCTAGGGGTTTCCTTCCTTCACCCCTAAAAATTTCAGCTAAGCCAGAGCTTAACATTACCCATAGATGAAGTCTCCTTACTGTTCTGATATGCTTTCAGGCACACACATGAATGGCAACTGCAGCTCTACTGTGTCACCTTACAAACTGCCAGCTCTCCCCTCACAGAGAAAGAAGTCAGCTCCTTCAAGAGTCACTCTGACCTTACACTCACTCGGTTGTTGAAAGAATCACAAGGGATTAGCCTGGCACCCACGTGTATCGGGGTCAGTAATTTCTTTGACTATATATCTCCTCAAGAGAATCCAGTCTCAAAGGGAAAATGCAGCAGATGGAGAAAACCAACCTTCCCAAACAGGCTGCCACAATGGCTCATCAGAACCAGGGTTTCTGCCCACTATCAGAAACAAGGCTGCCCCCTTCTAGTTCCAGTGTGTCTGTCCTTGAGACATGCAACCTTCCCATCAAGTGTAAGGTCCCCACCACTCTCCCCAGCTCCTTGTCAGCCAGCAAGGACATGGTGACTCCAGAGGCAAAAGAGACGAAGGGGAGAAGTGACAACTTCAAGTGTTTGCTAGGGATGAAAAAAGAGCTATGAGTTTTCCTTTAGAGGAGCTCTCTCTTACGTATATGTGAAATAAGCAGCCAAGGGGGCTGTGAGGAGACAAAACAAGGTTTACCTTGAGGACGAGAAGCTGCCTGTAACAGACGGTGAGGAAGGGGGAGTGGGGGAGGCTTCTTTCACAGCAGGAGATACAGAAGGTGGGGTAGAAGAAAGGACACTGGAGCTTGAGGGAGCTGCGTCATCAGAGTCACCTTAAAAAAAGGAAGTCAAACTGGTTGTCTGGGTTTGTCTCACAGCCCAGCACATGCACACCAGGACAGCTCAGTTTCCTTGCCCACACTGCTGCTGCACAGGTTTTGCTCAGACTCAACCCAGAGACCAGCCAGCCCATCAGTTTTGATGGCATCCACATGTCAACCACTGGGCTTTCTATGTTTGGGTATGAGGCAGGCATAGACATTCACATTCCTCTGGACTTCCTATGTGGCATCTCCTCTCCTAGAGTTTGCTCTCAGCTGATTTTGAGACTCCTGCACAGTCAGAGCCCAGCTCACTGATCTCTGATGGGGAATCTCCCCCTGCAACCACTGCAGGGCAGCACCACTCTTGGAATCCAGTACCTCTGGGCTGATCCCAGGTCCCTCCTCACTGCCTGCTTCCACCCTCCATAACCAGGGCATCATTCTCTTTATGTTGGCCCTTTAGGATGGTGGAAGCACTGTGGCAGCAAGGAGTGACCCACAGAAGAGCTGCCTCCGTGTGCAACCCAGGCCACAGGAATCTGGGTTTAATAGTAAAGCAATACAAGAAACAATCCCAGCAGATGAAGAAAACAATAATCCTGACTAGTAGTGTGTATGAAGGAGAAAAAAATAAGTTCACACTGACAAAGCAGCACTACCCCATTTACCCCACATCCATGTGTGTAAGCAGGCAGTATTGTGTAAATCAGCTTGGTACTCCTCCAATAAAAAAAGTCTAAATTTTGCCCATATGAAAGCTCCAGTGCTAGGTACATGTCTGAGATTGATTTAATTCAGCAATTGAGCCAGTGCTGGGAGACAGGAATGAACTTCTGATTAACTGCCTCCCTATTCTGGAGCAGGAACCTCAAACAACCACAGCAGAGACTCCACCCCATTGAGAACACACATGAGAAAAATGGGTGTTTGCACAAGTGTGAGTGGAGCTTCCCTGGATGAGAGTGTGAGAATTTCACCTGGCCTGAAGCTCTTTGTAAAGTCAGAAGAAAAAAGGCCTCTCAAGAGAGAGGGCTCTTTCTTCAGACAAGCCACTGGGAGCCAATAAAATCCAATTCCACCTCACAACACTTCAACACATCAGCATGGACAAGTTTGTTCAGCCTGTGAAGTCAGACTCCCACCATCTGTATGACACAGAAGGCACACACAAGATGCTCATTACCTGATGTTGCAGAAGATTGTTCCACTATTCCAACCTTCACCACCTAAAGGAGGCAAAAAAACCAGAAGAGCTTTATGAAACAGGAGTCCCCTGAACCCACAGCCCCAAACCTAAGCTCATCCCTGCGGTCCCCTTGGCACTGTCCCTGCAGTCAGAGCAGTGTCCAGCCAAGCAGTACCAGCTCATAGCCCTTCCCTGACCTACATAAAGGACAGCACAGACCCTATGGAGCTGTTACAGACCTGCACAGCTCTCAACAGTTTACCACCAGCCCCAAGCTACAGCAACTACAGTGCCTGTGACAGCTGTGGGAATGGGGCAGGGAGAAAGGGACATTAATATCCCTTCAGCACTGCTAATTACAGACACATTGCTTCCACCACCCAAGTGCAGCTACTTCCAAGGTGCAACATAGCTGGGGCTTGTTAGGAAACCACAGAAGCAACAAAGTACAGTTTCTGATCAGAGTTTCCAATGCTCTAAACAAGGAAAGTGTCAGGCAAAGAAGATAAAGCTCCTAGCAAAGCTTCTGGATGCAGACATGGACAATCTACCACATGGACAGGTCAGAATGATCCAAATCACACTGTAATAAGGGTATAAATGTGTGTGGCCAAGCACCAGCTAGTACATTAAGATTAATGATAAATGCCACTGTTGATAATTTGTGGAACAGAACATGCTACCAACAAGCTTCCAAGAACACACTATACTTAGAAAGATAAAATGCCCCTTAGTGATATAAAAGCAGAGACCTTCTGTAGTGATAATCTGCTATGGTGCACAGGGATCATTCCTCTTAACAGAGCAGAGACCCTTCTTAAGGTCCTTAAGAAACTTGTATCCAGGGTTAATGTCTACCCTATGCAAATGTTGACAAATGGGAAAGAGCTGCAAAGGGAGCTCAATTCAATAAAACCTGCTTTAGAATGTGAAATGATGCCACACAGTCTGTTTAGTTTGAAAATAGGCGGTCGTTAAGATCAGACATAATTGTGTCTGGACCACATCTCTAGGAGGCGCATTTCTGTGCTATGGGATCAAAAAAAAAGAAAGGACTTAATTATTAGAAGCAAAAAGCTTTGCAGAGTTTGGAGGCCAGGAAAAAGTACGCTGAACAATAGATCTTGGAGAACTGTCAGGCTCTCTGGTGGATTCACTGTTAGATCAGTCCTGGAGAAGCCATTATGAACTCAGCAGTGTGTGCAGAGGCCCCTGAGGGGTCCTTGGCTTGGGAGAAGGAGGCTACAACTCAGTTTGGCCAGTCTCCATTCAAAGGGCAACAAATAAGGCTCAGGAGTTCAGCAGCCATTTGTGGTCTATGTGTTAAATGCCAAGAGAATGTTTCAGAGACTGTCACTGACTGTGAGCAAGAGGAGGTGAGGCAGAAGAGAGGAAAGACAAGCAACACAGGAAACTGCCAACAGCTACCTTGAACTGCAAGCCAGACAGGAAATCTCTTCTGGCCTTTTCCTCCTTGCTGGCTGACCGAAGATGCTCAGATTCAGACACATGAGAAGAACACAAACACGTTCCCTTCCCTCCACTCAGGGAGGTGCTTGAGACTGCTGCAGTTCCAACATGTTTCCATCCGGGAACATTTCAGCAGCAAGCCCCCCTTCCCTTCAGGAAGAGGCACATCCTGTTAACTCTCCTGGCAACTGGCTGTCAGCACAATGCAGGCGCATGACCGTGCAGCCTCACCACCTGACCCTGGCCCCTTGTGAGCCTCCACTCCCACCACTTCAGAGCCCAGCTGAGCAACAAGGTACTGCCCTGCTCACTTCTTGGTCAAAGACTGCACAACTCAGCTGCAGGACATGAGGTTTTGCACCCCAAAAGCCAACAGATTTCAGCCAATTTCAGAAGTCGCAAACCCAAAAGTCACTGCCTCTCTCTCTTCCTCAGCCAAAAGTTCCAAGCAGGCTGCAGCTGAGGGAAAGAGACTCTATGTTCATGTTCAGCCTCAGAATTTGTGAGACATCAGAGTCTCTTCAGATGAGTTTCACGGGGAACTACTGTGTCATGAACACTTCACAAGCAAGAGCAAGTTCACTACCACCACCACCAGCTGACATAGGAAGTCAGTCTGTGCTTTCAAGGCAAGTTTTCTTGAGGGTTGGCAGGGTTACGTACACAACAAAGCTGTTCACTCTTCCACCACTTTCAGACAATCAAATCCAGACTGGAGAAGCAGTGCTGTCAGGACAATGATCATTTTAGAGCAACTGAATAAACACGCTGAGCCCCATCTACTTGCACATAACACAGAACTAAATCAGCCCCAAAGAGCTTTGCAGAGCCCAGCAGCTACCATGAGATGAGCCCTTCTGGGCTTTTCATGTTATTGGGAAAGGTGAAACAGCTGTTTTATAAAAACAGTTCTTCACTAGAAATTGCAGGTCATGGGAGGGACAAGATCAAGTAAAGCTAATCAGCAGGGAACAAATTAGGAGGATGTGTCTCCCCACTTCTGCAGGAGACATCTTTCCTTCAACAAACTAAAGTAGATTGTCTTCTCAGGAATAATGCAGGGAGAGAGACTCTCACTCTGAGGAGATACATGAGTGAAAACAAGGTCAGCCCGAGGGCAAGAGAGGCTAAGCTCTTTAAAGGCCTTGGGATTTCGGATTAGCTCTGACGTACAGACAGGGACACAAACAGGAACGCACACAAGTCAGCTTAACACAGAGCAAGCAGAGCAAGGCAGCCAGCATGCAAGAAAGAGAAGCTACAAGACAGCAGCAAAAACCCTGAAGAGAACATCCAAAAGCTGAAAAGCAGCCAGGGGATTCCTCCTTAGTCACAGGTCAACGACTTTGTACCTAAAACTTAATAAGTTGAAGAGCTTGATCAAATAAGGGGAGGGAAGCTGGAAAAGGCAAAGGACAGTGCCCAAAATACAATGAGAGAAGAACAAATGTGGTCCTGCCTAGATCTCTGAACTTGGTCACTTCAGCTGGGAACACTGAAAAATAAGGACAGGATGAAAAACTAGGGACGACTATCCCAAATACATGTTCACATACTAAAATATGTTAAATAGCTCTGCCTCAGACTCGACTTTAATAATGGCATAAATGATTTCCCTGATGGGATGTACTGTCCACTTCCCAAGAGTGGATGGGACATTAAGAGGATTTGAGACTGTTCATGACAAGCACACAGAGGACTGACATTTGGAATAGCAAATTTGGCCAAATCAACCAACTAGGGCATTGCTGGACACAGCATCACTGCAATTAGATTTCCAAGGATACATCACTTTCATGTCTGAGAAGTAAAATACACTCTCTATAGTTTGTTAAGGGATCTTAGAGGTTTGCTTACGTACCAGGCAGTTGCATCAAACCATCAGATTCTCATGCTGATATTCTTAATTATTCTGCCTTAGAGCACTCAAGGGCTTCTGCTCTACCCCAGAAACCAGGTAAGTTCAGGTTAACACTTACAGATGTATTCTAGCTGGCTTGAGACAGTGTAACTACAACACTCACCCCGACAAAGGGAATGAACTTCTGCGAAGATTCTTCATCAGGGCTAAAGGCAAAGAGAAAAGACCCATTAGCAGCTTTGCTTCCACCAGAGGCACGATACTCACTTTATATGTCGCATTCCAGCATGCAGCAGGGACGGACAGTATGCAAGCGCCAGTCCAACGCTCCTCTCAAGGCCCCCTGCCAGCACGCCAAGAGTCTGCACGGGTGGGGAGGAGCACGCAGCTTACGGCACGTCCCTCGGGGAACAGTGTCTTCCTCCCTCCCTCACGCTTGACAGAGAAACATGCTTTAATGGCATGGCAGTCATCACAAACACACGACCTCCTACTGCAAGGAAATGGATCTTGTGCCACAACAACACAGAGATCTGTGCATTACTTACTAGTCCCTGAAGCGCTCTGCACGCACGGCCTTCCCGCGTCCCACCTTTGGAGCCATGTGCCATACCTTGCACATCCCGGCACCGCTAAAGCAGTTAGCCTGCCACGGGGTTACAAGCCGTGACACGTGGTTATTTGGGAAGCACCAGCAAGGATGTGCTCACACCCCCTCACATTCACACACGCACACATCCCAGGCCACTGGGAGCTCGCGGTCCCTTCCACGGGCACACTGGAGAGATCGGGCACCAGAGCACACCGGGCAGGTCAGGACACCAACTCAAGAACTGCAAACAGCTAAATCAAACCAAAGGCACACCGTGTCCCAGAAACAACTGAAGACAACACACATGTTTAGAAAGCCCCTCCTGCTCTGGCCCTGCCCAGGATTCAGAAGCCAGAGGGTGGAGATTGGTCAGCAACAAAGGCCACAGTCAAGCCTAGCAGGAATTAGGGAAAGACTCAACAAACACACGAGGAGCAAGATCTGAGTGACGAAGGCCAGCCGAAAGGGCCTGCAGAGCCACTGCTCCCTTCAAGGGCAACAGAGAGTAAGATGGATCGATCCACAGGGTAAGGAGAGAACCACAGGAGCACATCCACATGTTCCAAGGAAATACAGTTCAGCAGTGGAAGTGATTGAATGGGCAAGACACACATTTCTCAGTGACCAAGCACAGGAAACAGGTAGGAAGCAGACAAACACTGAGACTTGTCATGTTTCTCTTTCTGTGCATCCCTCAGTGCTCACAGTAAAACCATCCAGCATTGCCTTCATCCAGAGTTTAGCTCGAGGCAGCATGACTACTTCAGGAAGGCAGATGTTTCTGTGCTGTTTCCAGCACAGATTGGAAATGCACCAAGTGCACAAAGGTTGTCAGCCGCTGTGTGATAAGCCCAGGCTGGACACTTTCCTCTAAGCCCCATGGAAAGAATTGTATAGAACTGCAGTGAACATGACTCAGCAAGAGCTTCCTCCTGGTCCAAAGCAGAGTGTGATTTTGCAAACAGTCTCTCACTTCGGCTCAGCCCTTCTTATCCATCCCTAAGGCAAAGACGGAAGCTTTGCTCTCTTTCTACCTCACAGCCCCAGGCACTGCACCTTCATTCTTCCCCCAAAGCACAAGACAAAGTGACCAAGTCACTGATTCTGTGTTGGAAGGCAGAAAGGCCACGTTTTTGCAAGCACAGCTGCAGTCTGCCAGGAAACACATCTCCTATGAAAATGACATTTCCAGCTCCAGTTTTGCACAGGGAAATGAGGAAACCACAGAGCTGCTGGGAGCAGCACAGAACAGAGGCTCAGCTTTCTTCTCATTCCTTTAGCTCCGTAGGCTGAGAAGCAGGCAGAAAGCGAGTCCTGCTGACCAAGTGAGGGAAGCACAACAGTTGCCCAGTCATCTCTCAGCTGATGGCTTTACTCTGAGCTCTCAAAAAAAACAAACCGTGCTCAATTCCAGCAGAAAACTCATTCTTGTTCCCCCTGGGAGCTCTGAATCCCTCTGCGGAGAGCTCAGCAGCAACTCTGAAATAAATCATTTGCTTCAGTCACCATTTATCACAGCTCACAATGATGCACAGACTGTTCCTGAAGCAATCCAGCTGCATTTCAACTTGGCTAGCCTAGTCCTGTCACAAGTCCTCTTGGGAACTCTGGTCTTGCACATGTGCCTCTGAAAATGCAGCTTTTCAAAACAGCTGCTCTTCATGTGGATGAAAGGAAAGATGAGATGACCATGCTTGTTCTCCAGTTCTCTTTCATGCTCTTCCATGATTCTTGCTCTTCAGGATCCCAAGATCCCAAAATATTAAATCCAGACTCCTTTCACCTTTGTAATAGCCTCTTCCACTCCTCCTACAACAGCCCTGCAATTAAAATATCCCCTGTCCCTGGAAAGGCAGCTCCCCCTTATTACCTCAGCTGTACAGATTCTGGGGCTGCAGAGGTTTAGCCTCATGGCCATATCCAAAGCTTTACTTTTACCCACAGGGCTTCTGAAGGTCCTGGTACCTCAGCTGTAATTTAAAGCCAGACCTGACCCTGGATTGTGATTTTCAACAGTGTTATTGATATTTCATTTCTCTAATTCTGGGGGAAAATATCTTTGGTATGAAGCATTCCCACCAACACTGTCTCCAGTGGTCAAACCAAAAAAGGGACAAAGCAACTGCAGGTCCCCACGACACATCAGACGAGTCACCTCTCAGCCTTCCCAAAGACCTCCCACATGGCACTCTTGATGCTCCTACAGCAGGCTGGACAAACTCAACAGGATATCCAACCTTTCCTAAGCCTTGACTCTCCTCTGCTGCACTGCTTGGCCAGGCCAGGGGCACAGGGAACTCCTGTTACATTTCCCCCAGCTGACCAGAGAGGTTCCTGCAGCAACCAAATGGATGACATGGGCTCTCCTGAGCCAGAGGAGGGACCAGGCCATGTTCATGTTCAGCAACTGCTGCAGGGTATGCTTAAGAAGCAGCACTCAGAACAATGACCTGGACTCTGCAGAATCTCCGAGATACACAGCAGGCAGAAAGAAGTGTTACTCCTGCTTCCTATGGCCCAGGAACCCTTCAACCCAAGGCAACTGTGCTCCAGGGAGCAAGAGCTGGGAAGTGCTCTACAATACAGAGTGAAGAGCTTGTGGTAAGCACGTAATCAGGCAGGAAATGATCCAGCCTTTGCCCTGACAAGTGAACAATGCTTCCATTTCCAACAGCCAAGCTGCTCCCCAGATTCATGCAAGGGCTATCCAGAAGCCACATGGCATGAGCTGCGCTGGGCACTGAATTACAGTGGGTGACACCGGCCCAGGTTTACAGAACTGATCAGCAATCCAGCTGCACTGGGAACGAGTGTCTGGTGAGCCTCAGATCTCAAATATCACAGCATCTCTTTCAGGAAAACAATGCAGAGAGATTATCAACATCTATGAGACATCCCTCCTAGTGAGAAGCCCACCTCACCACCACAGTCTCAGCACCCCAGATGTTGCCTGGGGTGCACTGTTCCTTGACAATTCAGTAACCAGTACTTCTCCCAGAGCTCACAGACAAAGTCAGTCACCCAGTGTAACACAGAGGAGCTGCAATGGCAATTAATTTCCTTCTTGAACCTCCCTTCCTCATTGCCAGCCCTCCTGATTTCAGGTAAGGTTAGCAGATGTTCCAAAAGAACTGAACAAAGCTTTGGCACCATTGCAGTCCATCACAGGCAGTTCATGCGCCAATCTTTTGCCATGACAAACAAAACCAGGGCACAGGAAGGAGAGCAGAGGTAGGTTAAAATAGGGATAGGTGGCAATAAAGTTATAAAGCAGCTCATCACATACAGCTACATCCTAAAGACTGGTTTGGCTTTCCTTGGACCACTAGGACTTGTTTAACAGAGCAAATGCCAGGATTCTGGGAGATTTCTCTTTCAATGAATGTGTAGGCAGTGCTGCTGTTTCTACATGGACCACTTCCTTGAAAGCTGGCCTCGGAGAAGCCAGTCACCTCTGGCCTCAAGGGAGAGGGAGGTGAAGTCACTTTGTGAGCTGAGCACAAAATAAACAATGCCTAATTATCGTACGATTCAAAGCAGGACACTGCAGAGCAACGGGGTCTTGGAGGCAGCTCAGAGAGCACAACTCCACTGCTAACATACTTCTGCCTTCTTAATCTCAGAGAAGTCACATACATTTGGGATAGCCTGCCACTAAGAGACTAGTCCTCCCTTTTTTGATTACAGGGAGGAGATTTGCTGGTCTGCACTCAGACACTGTAGAGCTGAACCTCAACCTGAGCCACTAAGTGCCACCTACAGCACTCCAGTTCCAACAGATGAGAACTGAAAAGCCTTTTTTCAGTTCTGATCATTTTGGAGCTACACAATATCCTCTGATGGCCAGGAAAAAGGCAAGAAAAAACCCTACCTTCTCCATGTTTTACTGCTCAAAGCTACGCTCTCAATAACTCCTTCATTCCCATTCAACGTACATCCTGGGAACCCAAATGTGTGGTCCAAAGGCACAGCAGTCACTTTCAGCTATGCATTCTGCCAGAAGATGCCAAAGCAGCAAGCAGAATTTAAGCTAAAGCACAAACTGTGCATCCCAGACCTGCAGGAACTGTTAAACAAGGCAAAAAAGACCAGTTCACTGGGTAAAGAGATAGGAGTTGGGAGAGGGAACCTAAAAGGAACTGATACCTTAAGGTAAAATCAAAATGAAAGCTCTTTTTCCTTTTCAGGAAGCAACCAAAGAAAAAGATAAATGTGTTATTATACTTACAACAAAGTGATGCATTCATTTAGATAGTGCTAATGAAGACACAATTTCTTTGTTGTTTTTCACAATACCCTCCCTAAGCTGTTGCCAACAAGAGACAGGCATTTCTAAAGAAAGGCACACTGGGAGACAACTGCCCTTGCTCCATGGGAGAGCCTGTTCCTCTGACTCTGGTTTGCTTATGGGGTACTGACCTGAAAGCAGAAGTTACTTTAAAGAGGACACACAGATACACTGAGAGACCGCCAGCTATGCCAGTGACTATGAGTCTCAGCAATCTCTTTCCAGTAGCCTTCTGCAGGGTTTGTGCCTGACTTAAACCTATCAACATCTTCAGGTGTGGCACCAGAGTCCAAGAGTATAAAATCCAAATGGAATAGACCAGGCTAGCTAAAGCAGTCATGCACACTGCTGGGAGGACTAAAGGCATCGGTTGTTCAAGTACATTTCAGATGTTGTTCAACAAAGCAATGAAAGGACCTCTATGGGCACATTAGAAGCTCAAAATTATTAAATGTGAGTTAATGGCACAAATGAATCTGCAACAGAATGGAGGAGGCAGCGGAAACCAGTGCAGAACCCAGCAACCACAAGGTGCAGAGAAAGAACAAGGCAACCCTGAGAAGGAGTTCACACTGCACGAGGGGCGTCTGATCTCCCTACTGGTAACTAGGGTAAGTGGGTAAGTCTCCACACAAAAAACAAAATGGAAAATTGAAGCCAAGAGCTTCAAAGTACCCTGTGGCTCTTCACACTTCCCCCTTATCATCCCATTAACTTTACAGAAGTTCACAAATACATGAAGAGACTGGACTAGTCTCTATTACTGGACTAGTCATTCTGGAAATATTTTCCCTAGGAAAACATGTAGAATGGGCAAAATTTTACGGAATCATTTCTGCAAAGTAACGTAAGAGCAGATACAGGAATGGAAAAGCAATATAAAATGAGAATTTCCAAAAGGAGGGAAAAAAGTGACTCTACCTACACTTTTAATCCCTCCCAATTCTTATGCAAAGGAGACACTAATGAGGGATGTTCATGGACCAAAAATGAAAAGTCAAATAAAAGTAATTAACACCATCCACACCTCACAGGAAATTGCTAGTTCCTAAAAGAGAAAAATCACATGAACTAAGTGTCCTTCTCTTGGAAATTTTTGGGATGTGACTTGGAATTTATTATTCACCTCTATCCCTTGATAAGAATGCTTCTCTACCCGTCAGTGACAATTACTCTTCTTCCTGGACCAAGGCCACATGAGGCTCTACATATTCCTGCTCCTGTTTTCAGACCCCAATACTCCCTCCTACAGACTACTTATCGTTTAAGAGAAGTTGAGATAAAACCTGGTGAATGTCAGCCCTCCCCAGCAGGAGTCCTGGTAGCCTGCAACTGCCAATCAACAAGGAGTTTGCCTCTCCTTTGAGAAGTTCTGCTATTTACACTTTAAAAAGAAAGCGTTTCAGTTCCATAAACACCGATGTAAAAAGGTCAGATCTCGTTGAAGACACTTTGAGGGGAAATGCTGATGTCCAGTCTTACACACCTAAGGTCTCTCTGGCAAGAGATGTCTGGAACCTAAGCAGACATAATCTGTCCATCCTGCTTAGTCCCCACTTCCCCAAACCTCTCCTATCTTCAAAAAAAATCACTGCATTTAATGTAACCACACTGTTGTAGATTCACTAAGTGGGACACATCACTGGGTGCAGGCTATTGTAAGACTCCCAACGGTTTTGACATTTGGAATGATTTTAAGACTGATGGCACATGAGATGAGAAAAGCACTCTGTTTTCAACCAGCTGCTCACCCTGGGAGCCAGTATGACATCAGTGACATACCTTTTCTGTTTGTATGTCAGCATGGCTTCAGCAATGGGCAACTGGTGTGCACAGTTTGCCCCTGCTATGTACTGCGTTATCCGGGAGACGACATCGGGCGCCTCTGGAACTGGAAGAGAACACAGAGAGAAAAGCACTTAAGTGAATTCTCAGACCAACATCAGCACTGTCCTCCATTTGCTGATGGTACATAGCCACCTGCTTTTGAACTGCATCTCCCACAGGAAGCTCTGCCTACCACAGAGCATAGCAAAGCTGTCTGACCAAAAGCAAACATCCTACAAGAGCATCAAGGTGAAAACATTAGGAAGGATCGTAAAGTACAGACACCTGCACACAGCATTACTGACTGAAGTGTCATGGGTATTTTATAGTAGTTAAAAGCTTTCCTGTGAAAACATGTACCTGGCAGAGTCAGATTAAGACTTTTTCACACCCTGACTGCAGGTATCTGCTGAAGAAAGTGCCTGGCCACCTCTCCCAGGTGAACTGCTCTGCTCACACCATCATTCAGTGACCTGAATTCCTAGTGAACTCATGGCCTTGCTGAGTTAACTGAAAAGACTGAGAGAGATGCAAGGATAGGAAGAGCACAAACATCATATATATGGCAACAAATATGCTCCAGATCTGTGAGACTGCATTTGATTCAAGGTGACAGTAAGACATTTCCTAAATATCTTCACCAGGCACTTTCATACCTTATAAAGGGCATTTTAACTCAGACTCTTTGCATTTGAACTGTTAAGATCTAGGATTCTTTGCCAGATCTTTTTATACCATCACAGGGTTTCTGTGCAGTTCCCACTGCAGAGATGAAAATGCAGAATGTACAAGGTCTGTATTGCAGGAAAATACACAAATAAATATGGGCTGCAGTGTACAGCCAGCAAAGGACATCTCACTAAGGAACAGCTATGGCTCTTGGGATGCATTTCTACAGCTAATGAAACATTCCTAACCCAGACAAAAATCAATTCTGTATTCACATCTGTCTGCATTTTCATGTGCAGTAAGGAATTAAAAGAAACCAGTTCCATATACCTGTTCTTCCACGAGCTTAGGATTAAGGAAAAGTCTAAGTTGGGTGGCACACTAAGAGATTTCTAGTCCAGTCTCCTGCTCCAAGCAGAACTAACTTCATCTTCAGACTAGAATGCCCAGGGCCTTGTCCAGCCACCTTCCCAGATGCTGGCAAAAGCAGATTTACTGTGAAGAGGACTCTCTCTCTCTCTCCTCTCATGGCTAGAGGACTTCCAGGAGGATCCTGGGAGCCTCAAGCACTCTGCAATTCCAACAGGGAGAACCACACTGCAACCTCCACACACTCATGGTGGTCCACAAACTCCAAAGTTTTTCCTTCCAGTGAAATTTCCATATGGGCTATGCTGCCATGACAGCATCAAATCTCAAGCCTTCATGTAGCCCTAAGTGTCAGATGCAAATCCTCCTTTCTCCTGTTTCTTTCTGTTCTTGAAGAAATTGATGAGAAAACTGTAAGCATTAGTATTTTAAGAAAATTAATACTTTAACATACAGTAAGGCTTTAACCTGGCCTAGAACAGACGCAGTTCAGAACAGGAACCTGTTGATCTGACCTAGAGCAGCTCCCATTTGTTACCACATGGGTGAAGAACAAAACTCTTTAATGAGAAAGATTCTGCCAGCAGACTTTAGAACATTCTCACACACAGCTAACAGAAGTCAGTCTTCCCAGAGTTTCCAGTTTTCCAAAGCTTTTAGGCTGTACAGTTTCTGAAGGAAAGCAATGCACTGAACTTGGTAATGAGATGTCTGCAACAAAGAACAGAACTGAGAGGTAGATAAGAGCAGCATGACTCAGAGGCAGCTAGTTAGTGCCTCTGGGAGACAACAACTGCTAGCAAGCCACCACGTGAAGGACTTACAAAGGTCAGCATCTGAAATGGGAATGTGCTGGAGTGAGGAGAAAAGAGGAACAGAAACATTTGTCTGCTTCCTCTTGTATTTACTTGACCTTTGCTAAAATTACTCATTCAAACTTTTCATCCCACACAGGCCAAACACAGACACGTGGTCTTACCAGTGGTCTGTGCTTCAAGTTTGTTGAACAGATCTCTCCAGGCTAGATCTTGGAAGAAGTTGTTGTATCTATAATCTACAGACCCCAGATACTTGGCCACTGGATGAGAGCCTAAGGAAGAAAGGAAAACATGACAGTTGTTCTTCCTAGCACTGCCCACGAGCATGTTTTTTATCTGTAAGGAATTAAAACTCTGAAAACAAAACTACACTAGACACTCCAGAAATAAACTTCTTCAATTATAACCAAGTCATTTAGTCCATCTTATCTCTACAAGAACATGCAAATAAACTTCCCAGAGAAGACTGCTTCAACACACTGATATCTTTCAGTTGACACTTCCCTCTTCACCCCAACAAATTACATTTTAAAAGGCCAAAGAAAAGAGGACTGGGAAACTGCTGAGGCAATAAATGATGTGGAAGGCACAGAGGCCCTATGGCTCTTCATCTCAGTCTCTCAGCTTTGCAAGCAGCTTTCCCAAACAGCCTTTCCTGCCCATAGACTGCACAACACACATAAGGCCAGGTCGCATCTGCCAGGAGAAGCCAGACCCCTTCTTTCCAAGACCATTCACACACCACAGGTGTTTCACAATACTGAGAAGAGGCAATTACCCACAACCAGGAAAAACAACCCAGGGAGGCTTGTTTAATCGGTTAAAAAGGGCTATAAACTCAATAAATATGCTGCAATTAAAGACAGAAGACAGAGTCCAAGGATTACAGTCCTCAGTGAATGCTGGCATATACATCAGGTCCCTGCTTGCTCTAGCTAAGCCTTGTGGCTCAGCTCCTCTCTGAGCATGGGAAGACCTCCTTGCAGAAGCTTTGTGCATCCAGCCTCCAGCTTGCAGCCCTGGATGGAGATCTGACTTTATATTTAAACTGAGCGGGAGAGGGAAGGCATTTAAGTGACAAGCTCTGCCCTGGGAGGTGGCAAAAATTTGTCACCTTCATTTTAGGCCACCTGTGTACCTAAAATAGACAGCCCCCTCTTGCAACTACCTCTCCAGTCTTTCAACACAGGAGAAAAGGTATGCCAGGATCACACTTCCCAGTCACGCTCAGCACAAGTCCTGTACATTTACAATCAGCCATAAAGTAGCCCCACAGTTCCTCCTAATCAGTTTATTTTTATCCTTCCTGTATACAAAATTCTCACATCTTCCATTCTCACATCTCACACTTCCAGAGGCTGCAACAGTTGAGTCACCAGCTGGTAACTGGTAACCTGATAAACACTTTTGAGGCAACCCCAGTTGCTTAACTATACTCACTGTGCTTCAGTGAAGCTCATGGTGGAATAAAAACCCAGTGCTAATTTTCAGAACTCCAGGAATGGTTCAAGCATCAGGTTTCTCTGAGCTCCTCTCAGTGTCATTAAAGACTGGGGCCTAAGTTCTTTCTGACCCCTCCTGATCACAGCTACTTTCACCACTGTTTTGCAGTGAAGTTCTAAACAGTGCACACAGAACAGCTCTGCACCATGCACTGGAGAAGCTTTCCCACATGCTGGGAAAACACATCGCACATGGCAGATGCAGTTGAAAACAAGGAATAAACAGGAGGTCTCCCAAGAAGTTCTACCCATGGGAGCTAAATAAAATATTAGAATATCCCAAACAGCCAAAATATAACCCTCAACCTTTTATTTTACCTGCCCATTTTCAGTTGTTTATACAGTGGTTTGGACATCAAAAGACTTTCAGCCACAGAATCAGTAGCATGAAGCAGCACTGAACCTCCCAGTATGTACACTTTCAGACACTAAGCATTTCTCATTGTTAATAAAGCACTGTAGGTTGACTCTTCTGCCATTGCAGTGTGCAGTGGTGGGTTCAGAAGGTAAAACAATCTTCAAAAAAACTCCACCATCCCTCATGAAAAGGTATTGGTAGCAGCAGAGAGGCTTTTCCTTTAAGACATTTATGGCACAGTCACCATTCTGTCTTTGGTGCTTTTTCAATTGTCAGAAATGAGAGGTTACTCCTCAATCACTTTAATGAACTGCCAGAAAGCTGGCCAGAAATAAGCACTTGATCCGATCAGGAAATACTGCAGACTCCTATGGAAAAGGCCCTATTAGAGAAGTTTTTATATTTAAAGTACATTAAAAAGAATTCTTAGTTCTGAAGCAGTTTCATTATCAAAGTGCTTTGTTGAGTTTTTCTTTTTTAATTAAAAACAAAGTTTTAAGATTAAAAAAAACAATCCAAACCCACACCAGCTGAACCTTGTGTTTCACTTTTAAAGAGAGAAAAATTTTCAGATCATTAATGAGTGAAGAATAGAAAACTCCTCTTCTCATGCCAGGAGACAGTCAGCAAGTGAGGATCAAAGTCTCAGTCACACAGATTGTCATTCAAAGCACATCGAGCCTTGCAGAAAATATTTTTTTGTTTTTAGTCCCTAAAGGGCTGTCTCTTCTCTTCCTGCCAACCACTTTGGAACTTAAATGCCTTTTTTACAGAAGGATCCAGCTTTCTTCTGCCTTTTTCATTTGACTTCGGCAAATCCTACCACTGAATCAACAGCCTAACCCCTACTGTTCATGGTGCTGGGCACCAATTTCTCATTCCTACAAGAATTGCCATCAGCTGGTCCCAATCCTAGAAGACTGGAAAAAAGTGCATTTTAAGTGTTCTGCTGCCTACATAACCCCAGCGCCCCGTTCACACAAACCAAGCCTCAGACTAGACCAGCTCCTGGCCTCACACCCTTACCACACCAGCACCGCCCAGAGGTCCCTGCCCACAGCATCAGTGAGGGCCTGGCTTCCCAGGCATTGCCACTACAACATTTCTCATATTTCTGACTAGAACAAGACCCTTAATGTTGCTATCAGTCCACACTATTGCCTTCAACACAGGCAATTGAAGCTGGGTAACTTCCCAGCCAGGCAGGCTTCTTGAGCTGCTGAAAGGGCAGAGATAAGGTGCTGGAAAACTGAGGGAAAAACCTGAGGAGAACAGCACGGAAAGGAAAGGTCAAAAGATGCGTGTAATTTGAATAATTTAAATTCTCAGCAGTTTCAGGGCCTCTAAAAAATTGTCAACCCCTTCTCCATTAACATTTTTGGAGTCAGGCTCACGGAGGCCAGAACAGTTATCGCTTTGGGAAATGTGGTGCCCAATGAAATTAACATTTCAGCCAGGGAAAGGGCTTCTAGAACATTATTCTGTGCACTCATTATACCATAATGAAAAGATATATAAGAATCTCCCTGTATGGGGAAGAAGTACTTAACCCCTTGCTTCAAACTAAAGGTTTACAAGCAGACTTTGGCATCAAGAACCTGAAGATGAAATTCACTCACGTAAGAGCAGCAACACCGGCCTTACACAATAATACAACAGTTTGCCTCATTTAACAGCCATATACCTACAGCCAAAGCTTCCAGAAAGGCTTTTCCTGAGGGAATGCAGCACATTTAACCCATTCATCTTTCTCTAAAGAAAAACTGGTCCTTATTTACCTAGAGGGATGATCAAAAATCTCATGTAGCCGAGCCAGTCGGGGGTTTTGTGAGACAGCTGCTCTACAAAGAGCCTCAACACAGCACTGAGGTAATTCTGGGCTCCTGCCACTGCAATTTTAATTGGATTTGGAGGCTGTGAATTGCAGTTACAGCTAGACAGAAAAAGAGGAAACATATTTGTAATTGTGCTTTCAACCATGTATTTCAGAACAAGTAACAAAAAAAATTGGTTAATAACAATTATGGCAGAAGAGAGTTCATTCAATACACAAGGCAATATCACAATGATTATCAGCAGCTTAAAACATTATTAATAAAATGCAACATTTCTTTAGTACTTTCTTAATTGGTCTCCTTGCTCCTTCTTTCACACATTTTGATCATCTAAAGGGCTGGACTCAACTATCTAGGTTAGGATGTACTTACTGCTACTAACTGCTGGGTCAGAGAACATTCTCAGGTATCCACAGCCATCAGTAGGTAACTAGGGAGTGCCTTCAGGAATTAGTTTGGGAATTATTTGGAGGAGGGAGCAAGAACTATTTAAAAACCATTTATTAGTTTTGCATGCTTTACTGCTGCATGTATCCATGAGGCAGCCTCCAAAGCACAATCTTTCATAATCAATGGCGTTGGTATCCCCACACATATGGCTGAACAGCAACAACTTTGCAGGGTTGGTGAGTGCTGAAGAGCTACACAATCCTGACTTGGGGAGAGCAGGTTGGGAGAAATATTGAAAGGGAGAAGTTTCATCCAGTAGTTGAGAAATAAACTCCATGGGCCCTGCGGCACAGGAACTGAGAGGCTTTTATTGCTGAGACAAACAACAAGGTGACAACTTACTATCTCTGTATCCTGGAGACAATAGTGCTGAAAGCTGCCTGAATATCAGCAGAGGAGCATGTGCAGACCACTGGCAATGTATGCTTTTGCAAGACATCTGATAGGTACTGAGGAGAGAACAGAACATTTTATAGTCCTTTTTTTGGTACAGTTTGTCACAAGAAGAAAATGTACCTCCCTCAACCTCCTAGGTATTCTCATACCCAAAATTGGGCATTCTCTCTGTGTCTGATTTGTAAGTGATACGGCTGTTTCTCAAATACCTTGTCCTTGTGCAGCAGCCAAAGAAAAGACCTTCCTCCAGAAAAACGAAAACATCACCTTGACAGACACTTAGACCATATCCCTAACATGGCAATGACAACTCTAGAACAGCATGGTTTTTATGGCCACAGAGGGCAGGGCAGCAGCAGAAGGCTGTTCACACAGCAGACAGCACTGGGTAAGAGAAGATACTGTCTACCTGCCTGCTTCTAGAACTGTAGTTGCATCTCTCTCTGATTTCAAAAGGATTTAAACAAATGCAATACTCTGCCCATCCACGAGCACTGCAAAAAGGGAAGGGTGCTACCAACATACATGTTCCTCATGAGGGACTGTTGCCCCTCTGTGCAGTTAATGGGGAATAACACACAACTTCGATACACATGGACATAATCACTGCACTCAGCAATTATCTCACACTTTCAAATCCTGCGCTCCTGATCTACACACCCCAGTCAATGTCCTCTGATACTGCAGGCACAAGCTGCCAGAACTACTGGAAGATGACCTACAATGCTTTATGTCCATCTCTAGAACACATTTCTCTGCCCTCCAAGTGCAGAGAAAGTGGAACCAGTAGCTCAGTTGGTATTTTTGCTCTCTCACACATCGAGACCCTAGTTCTTCCAGAAGCAGAAAGCCAAACCAGACAATTTAACTCCATGAGCCTGACACAAGTTCTCCAGGTGACAGTTACTCAGCACGTTATTGGTCGTCTTCCATACATATTTTACGGCTTTTTCAGAATAAGGTTCCAAAAGGAAAAAAACCTGTTTCAAACCCATAACAAACCACCACATGTTGCCAGCATAAAAATGTTCTGCTCAGGGTTCTCCTTAACACAACTATCACTCAGAAAGGATGGGGTGACATACCTGCAGTCAGGAATCATGAATGCATGTGCACAGCTACAGAGCTGACCTGAAATATCCTCTCCTGTGTTTACCACCTGTGCCCAGAAATCTCAGCCTAAACAATAGGTCAGATGACCCTGCTTTCTTTATGCCAGCCTACCACAGTTTAGAAGCAAGCTTTTGAGTGCAAGGATCGAGCCATTCCCAGTGTGCAGCTAAACAGAAAAAATGGCATTTTATAGAAAGGAAAACACCTCTGTGGAAAGACTCATGTGGCAAAAGCTTTACAAGATCCACAGCATCTCCTGGTCAAATGAAATTCAACCCATAGGCACTGAGCAGTCAGCACACTGCCAGCCCCCATGCACCACCACTGCTCTTCCAACCAAGCAACAGAACCTACTTGGTTAGTGGTAGAGCTCAAGGCCTGTCCATTCCTGAGGAGGAACAGTGCAGGAGAACCATGCTTCAGGTAACATCTCCTGCCTTTACCTGGCCTTGCCAGTCAGATGTATTGACAAGAATAATGTTTTCTGGCAGCTGGTCGTCGGAAACTAGGATGTGATTTAGTTGATCATACACTGTTTTCCTGGGGATCTGGAAATAAAGACACAGAGAAGAGAACAGTAGGAAACGACACCTTTAACCATCAACCCACCAGCTCCAGTTCTTGCAGTTCATGAGAGGTGGCTGTGCATGGCTGGCCAGTCACCCCATCAGCAAAGGCACACTAGCAGCACACAGGCTGCTGGGACTGACATTCAGCAGCTTCTTCAATATTAGCCACCATGGATTTGTTGACCATTACTCCTGCCATGCACTTCTACTTACATCACTTTATATCAACTAACAGTAGCCCAATAATTTAGCATTCATAAAAGCCAGGAGCAATCTCCTTCAAGGAGGGAAATACGTGAGTCTTGCAGCTAACAAAAGCAAGGCACATATGCTGTGCACAAGTCAGTCCCCTATTGCAATCCTAGCAATCTGCCTTTTTTTCAAAGGAGTAATTCCTCAACACATCCCTATTCATTTCTCATTCTAACAATCTGTTCCACTGTTTTCAGTTTATGGCTGACTGACAAAACAACAAGCTGACAAATCCCAATAGACTGGATGGAAGAAACAGTTTTAGCCAAGACAAATTCCCTCCTTCCTGAAGCTGTGGGGCCCAGTTCCTTTCCAGCAGGGACAGAACTTGGGCCAGAAGGAAAAGGACCAGAGGAGACAGAAGAGGAAAAACTATGAGTGGTTGGAGAGAGAGCAATCTTTTTCACACCTGTAAGTGGTGCCGGGTGTCTGGAGAGCGCTCGTTGTCCAGGCTGTTCGCCCTCTCGTTCTGTGGCCTCACTGGCTGCCTCTCCTTCAGAGATGTGCTTCTTCCCCGACGTCCCGTCTGCTTCCCCTCAGACCTGCTAGAGAGATGTGCTTACATTCCAGAGCTAGCTTATATCCAAGTGAGACACATGTCCCAAATCCCAGATCTCCCAGTCTGGCAATCTCAATAATGTAAGTGGAGGCACTGGGGAATTGTGCATGTAGATTTGAGTTAGCATGAGACCTGTTAATTCTGCTTCTGATAGTGCAGAGCACATGATTCAGCTACAAAGCACATTCCCAGGAGTCCCAGGAAGACTTCCACAGCCCATGCTTAGATCCACGCCACTGCTCTGCTATTGCTACACCAGCATAATAGGATGCAGCTATGGTCACGCATCCCAAAGCGGCACAGAAATACCTCCACAAGAACATCTGTTCACTTGCAAATGACCAGAGAAACTATACTGTGGGATTGCTGAAGCCCACATTCATTATCCTATTTGGGAAGGATTAACAGGACATAGGTTAGACTTGACAGCCACCTTTCAGGCCAAAATCAGCATCAGATACTGATTCAGCAACAGTATCTTTGAGCAAGCAGTTCCAGAGTTCTATAAAACTTCCTTGGTCATGGAGCAGGTACAACACAAGAGACAGAAGCAGCCTCAGAGCAGTGCTGCCCATCAGGGTTCTGAGTATTCATGTACCAAGTGCCCAAGACCCACTGCTCAAGTGCCCAAACACAAGGAGGGTGTCCTTGCAGTCAATGGCATCGTGACCGAATCCTAGAACACTGTCCATGACTTCCTGAGCAACCCTGCAGCAGGCACAATGCTGTTTGCCCTCTCTGTACCTGGTGGACGGGATGATGAGGGACTCTGTCTTTGTGATCTTCCCACTGGGTGGGAGCTTCTCAACAAACACATCTGGTGTGGGGAGTTCAGCCTCCTGGACCTCAGCTTGCTGGTTAGACTCCTGCAAAAACACAGGGAACAGAGTTACCAGGAACAAACTATCCCCCTCTGTCTCACATTGAGCCTGCCTCTTCCAGACATGCTACTCGCTGCCAAAAGAGAGAAGCTAATATTGGCTATCTGGGGGTATCAGTTCCTAGCTCTGCCTCACAAGGGAGCTGGAGCGAGGAAAGGTGTTCAGATATGCTATTTGGAACAGGCACTTTCCCAGCTAAAAGCCAGGGGCATGACTCCTCTTGCAGATTAACTCAGCTTACCCAAATCAACTAGGAGAGAAAGACGTGGGAGAAATGTTACACACTTCATGTCCCCAGCAGAGCAACTTAAGCTCTGGGATTTTTACCCCAGGACCAGCTTGATTTCTGCCATTTCACTTCTGGCTGATAGAATGAAACAGGCCTGAGAATTCTTTTTCAGGATGGTACACATGCTCAGTGGTATACTTTGGGCCAGACTTCCTCAAACCAAAAGAAAGGTTGTTTGAACAGAAGGCCATGTAGAGCATTTCAGTTGCAAAAGGCTGAAAGACAAGAACCTCCAACAACTAAGGGCAGGAGGAGAGCTCAGTGTTCACTGCAGCTGATGTTACCCGCGGAAGTTGTGTTGTATATGAACCCATATAGACAGACAAACACAGCACAGAATGCAGCTCACAGCTGACACCCAAAGTGACAGGAGGAACACCAACAAATGCATTTTCAACTTACATAAGGGACAGTGTCAGAAATACTGTCTCCTGTATGTTTGGTTCCAACACTCTTTGTCTTTTCAGGCACTTCTACCTGCTTGAGAGGAGAAAAATCATCAGGAGATTTAGCACCAGCAGAGTTTCCAGCCACTCTCTCTGGATCAGGCTATTCAAAAGACACAGTTCTCTGTTCAAACATCACACAGCTCTGCAGGATCACCACAAATGCTTCCTGGTCACGCCAGGACCAAACACATTAGTGTGGGATAGGGCAGAGCTCATGCACAATACACAGCAGAGGCAAGGAAGTGCCCTGGAATGGGACTGACTATGCACCCAGGATGTCCATGAGGGGAAGGAAAAGGGGGTGAGCTGCCTCTCGGTGTTTGCTCTTAGCCACCATGAAAAAGATCCCAACAACAGTAAGGTAAAGCTTCTTCCAAACAGTCCCTAAAACTCCCAGGCAACATCTCCCATCCTGGCAGTCATTTCAAGCACATGGAAATCTAAAACTATTCACACCATTAAGCAAGTATTCAACACATAACCTGAGGATATATCCTTAAGTTAATACAGTATTTGCATTTAAAAAGAAAAAAAACACCAAATCAACCAAACAAAAAAGCATCCCCCCCACTAAAACCCCAAACAAATACATTTTCTTAGCAGAGAATTCCTCTCTCTGCATCCAAGTCTTTGAAGGAAGTCAAAGTGGGTGCTGCATATAGAGACAGTGCAGGTCTGCTGTATTATGTGCATATGGGTAACTCCTGAAACATGACTTACAGGACTTGATGGTTCTCTCTGGCTCCTGATGCTGTGGATACTACCAATTTCTGTCTGAGAACTGGAGTGGGACAGTCCTTCAAAATAGGGTCTGAATAAGAAAAGCAAAATGAGCTTCTTGTTATCAAAAACACTGACAGGGAAAGTCCATCACATTAACAGCAAAGCAACATGAATATTCCCTGGGGATCTCACTACTCCCCAGTGGTTCCAGTAAAACTTACAGGCTACTTTTGAAAGGAGAGGAAGGTCTCCAGGACAGTAAGAGAAGCCAGAAAGTCTAGGGATCCCTGTCTAGCCCTGACACTGACTGACCGATCTCTGTCTAATGGATCCAACATGTCATCTGTCACACAGGAGACTATTTTCATAAAGCTCTTACTAGGAATGCTTGCACACTCTCACAACTTCACACCAAACAGCAGCTTTTGCTTCCATAAAATCCAGGGTGGGCATGTGGGTCCAGCATTTTCCCACAGCAGAAGAGAATGCACATTTACTCCACACAAGCATTTCTGTCCTCAGTACCCCAAGCACCAGGTGCAAAGTTTCACACTGCCAATCTTGTTTCACGTAGCAAATGCTGACTGAACTACACAACATTCCAGACAGGGTCTAGCTCCTGACAGAAATACAGCAACCAGAATTACTGCCTCCCCTCCCACCCCCCTGATACTCTGCTCCTGCAGGTAAGTGACTCTTGGTGTTAATATGCATTTTATTTCCAGCTTGCATCTGGATTTGGCTGTCAGCCCTAGGCTCCAATTACACATTTGCTCAATAAGATAAGGTAGCACACACAGACCCAGATTGTGTTTCCAGGCAAGAGGCAGCTCATCACACCAGGCTACAAGACTCAATTACAATTTAAGGAACTGATTTTTTTTTTTTTTTGTTGCAGGGAAAACCTGCCTACAAGCCATGAGCATTCACCACATCCTCTTCAAGATACAAACACAAGAACCGGACAGAGAACCAAAAAGTGTATCTCCAAGATCAGACACAGTAAGTTCTTATTCCAGCATTATTGCAGTGATCACATATTCCAGTTGGCTCCTCGGCTCCAGGGAGCAGGCTATGAACTCTCAGTGTGTACAGTAAAACATATTGGCTTGTTTCAAACCCACTGCTTAACTCAACACATCTACTTTCACCAACTGGTGGTATCTTAGGTCAAGCTCCAAAACACCTTTATAAGCCACCAGATCCATCACTTATCCCTGCTGCTCCAGTCTATCCTCAACATCTTCTGGCTCACTGACAGGGAACAATTCACTCCAGACTCAGAATCTATTCTTAGCCCAACTAGGTTATTCTACATTAACGAGTATATTGGTACACCTGGTAATTAGCCAGCATTTAGCAGGTGCTGTACTGACCAACTGCGGTGGTCAGTACCCTCATGCTTTGTTTCAGACCCATCACAACACTGAAGGCCTGAGCATGCAACCACACACAAGTCAGAGGCATGAGTGCAGCTCAGTCTCATGCCTTCAGCCTTTTTTGGGCAAGAATGTGACACAGCTCTGCTAGCTCAGGGTTCTGCATCCCAAGTCAGAGATCTCCTGCTCAGGTCCACAGTGCTGTGATTGACCCACACATCAGTGCCCACAAAAAGCCCTTTCAGAACAGGTTTGAGTATATCTATGTGTGCTGCAGTCAGTGCCCTTGGGCCCTGAGGAATCAATTTGTTTCCTGTAGTTCTGTTTCTTTAATTCTTGCAAGGACTCTTTCCACACTGGGTATTACTGGCCTTTCCAGAGAGACAGTTCTGCCTTGCCCAGCCCTGCCACTACTTCTGCAGCTTCCAACCACACCATCTTCTGCCTTAGCACATATTTCCTGCCTGTTTCTACCACCTCTTCAAAACTCTGCCTGCCTGTCAGCAATTCCTACCCCTGTGCTCAGGTGGCAGGGCAGCAGAACATCTGCAAAGGGAACAAGGAAGCGCTGAGGTGAAGTTACAGCCCATTCACACTATCCCAAGCTCACAAACAGTCCTTCCCATTCTTACAACACACATTAGGGCTCCAACAAAACCAGAATGGAGAGGTGAGTACAAAACCAACATTTGATCTGTGCTGACACCCTGCATGGTCTTTCTCTGGCCCAGCAAAAGCTGTCTCACACTTACTTTAACTTTGGCTTTGGAGTGCTCAAGACACTGTCATCATCCTCCATTTCTGGCCCACTGTCACTGGGGTTCTCTATATCCAGCGTGTCATACAGAAGGTCCAAATCCTCCTCCACCTCTGGAACGTGCTCTGCTGGGTCCTGCTCTGAATCCAGAACCTACACACAGGACAGAAACAGGTATCACTGCCCCTGTTAGGAGCCAGACCAATCCCACATCACCTGTACTCCCCCCAGGACCACAATACACCAGCCCTGGAAGTAAGATTCTACTCCTGGTGCTCGGATACTATATCCAACAGGAACACCAGGTATATGAGAAATGCTTAGTTTGGATCAAACTTGTCAGTGTCTGGTTTAGTAGGCATTTCCTATTGGATTAGGCATCCAGGAGCAAGCCATTTAACCATAAGTTATGTTCATTATTCAACCACATTCTATAAAAAACGCTTTTAAAAAGGCCCCAAAAGAGTCCTGTTATTCTTAGGACCAGGACAAAATTCCAACATTCCCAACAGTGTAAGCTGTCTTGGGTTTTACTGAAAAAGTTGCCCTGACACCTCCTGATTTAATACCCAAAAATGTCCACAGGAGGCGCCTGAAACCTGGATGAGGATCCACTGCCTCCTACATACATGACAGAAGAGAACAGACAGCTCACATGCATTGCTTCACATATACCCCAGAGTAAGTAGGGAGCTGTGCCCAGTTCAGAGCTTGCTTTTTGAGTGGCAGCTCTGGAAAAGCAGCAGCTCAGCTGTCTGAGCCCTTAGCTATGGGTGCTGACTCTGCTGAGCTAACTTGGGAAGAACAGCAAAGCTAACAGGACTGTTTGGAAGCGTAAGGAAGCACGAGGAGTTACTCACTCTTTCCCACAAGCCGCAAAAATCAACACACACAGCCATACAGCCAACTGAGTTGTTAACTGTTTTTATAATAGATACTTAATGTTACACAGGGGTTCTGGATCTGTTTCATCATTTTCAGCTGTGACCAACCAGCTGACTTCTGTGAATCTGTGCTCCCTATCCAAGTTTTTCATGTCTTGCCTGGCTGTTCTAGTAAGATGATCAAACAGGCTGGTATTTAACTTCACAAGCAATATACACCATAGGCTATTTGACTTTGAAAGGGTCAAAGATAATTTCAAAGCAGTCTGCAAAACTAATGGGTACACACATGGCTGCCAAAATCTGCTTTTGATAAAACTTGATCTAGAAAATGTTTGCTGACATTTAGGAGTTGGCTCTCAAGCCTCCATGCAAGGCCAGGGTGTAAGGAAAGGTCGCATCCACTGCAGACTTGAAAATGCAATGAAAGGAACCATGGGGAAACTGGAATGTGGTTCTGAAGACTAAAACAAGATGCACCAAGCAGAGGGCAACATACAAGACAGGAAGGCTTACAGAATGAATTACTCACCTCATCAGACACTTTAAACCTCTTCAGCAATGCTACAACCTTCTGCTTGAAGTTTTGTTGCTGCAAGTTAAAGACACTTTTACATAAGTAAAGCATTAAGTGAACTGTTTTCTCCCAGCCTGCAAGAAGCCCAGAGACACCCCACACTGGTGCTCTAGCTGCTGCCTCAAATCAAACAACTCCTGGCACCACAGACACATCTCTGCTGTTCTTACATTGAAATCAGCTTTTCCACACCTATCATCATTTCATTCCTGCATTACCACAAACTAGGTCTCACTCCACCAAGCAATATAAATCTACTGGCCCTGACAGATGGCACACCACTCTTCATTGGACACACAGTGGATAACAAATCATTTTATCTGCCAGATCACCTCCTGTACCTGTTCAATATTATCTTTGGCAAACATTTGACCATCAGTTTTTCTGATTCTTAACAAGGGTGAGCCAACACAGGTATCTACCCACTACCCAAAGAACAAATACAATTTTTACCACCTTTTTTTTTTTTTCATCCTGTCAGGTTCATTAATTTGACAAGCAGCACTGGAGAAAAGTTGTGGGGCTTGTCCTTAGCTCTTGTCTGTATCACAAAAACAATTTCCAAGTCACAGCCCCAGATCCTGGACACTAGCAAGCACCAAGTCCAAAACAGCACAAGCCAAACCACTGCACTTGTGTGTTTGCTTGCCCCCAAGAGCCTTCTCTTTTGCAGGATGAAACAGCTGAGACTTACCCTGAGCAGCCCAGCCCTTCTCTGCCTGTCACTGACCAACCCAATATGCACAGTCTGAAGAAAAGAAAGATGAGAAGGCTCAGGTTTAAGTGCTGGTACAGAGCATTTGAGGTGACACCCCTGTGTAAGAAGGAAAGGGATGAGAAAATGCCTGGCACCAGGACACTCTTGGGTGAAGAATGTTGCTCATTTGCTGGTTCTCCTGTATCTCACATCAGCTCTCCTTGCAAGTCCAACTGCTTGCCCCCACTCTGGCCTCAGACACTTCATACAAACCTGCATCTTCAAAATTACTCCTTTAGCTCTGAACTCATCCTGCAAGCTGCAGCTATCTCCCAGACAGCTGAAGAGTAGGTGAAATAAATGCACCAGACTCTTCAAAGACTGCCTTATTTCTGTCCCCAATGCACCTGTGAGGCCAAGATCTTCTCATGAGAGTGACATTTTCCTCTGGTTCAGGACATCAAGCAAAACCATCCATCACACAGACCAGCCTGGACCAGCTGGGCAGTTTGCGGAGGGAGAACACAGCATGCAGCAGCTAAGTCCACTAGGCAAGAGTTGCTTGCTGTCCTGAATGGTTTGACAGAGAAGGGATTTGGTTTGGAGCTGGGTTGATGTCAACTTAAGTGGCAGCACCAAACTGACATCTGCACCAGTCACACACAGTGGAGATTCACTATCAGTTCAGAGGTCAGGGCTAGAATACACATTCCTATTATGAGCTGCTTCCTTAATAATCAAGTGGTGGATTTTATCCTAGCTGGTCACTGATGCTTCAAAACAATACCCAGACACCAAGAATATGAACTAGCACACTCCTGATCTCACAGAAAGGATCTTTATAGTGTCAGATTCAGGTCAAAACAGGGTTTATTTCAGACTTTATAAAAACATGGATTTCAGAAATAGCCTTACAAGTGGTACAATGATCTCCAAACTTACTCCTAAGACCAAAACCAAACCTAACACATCCCAGTGATTCCAAGTTATTGTCATTATGGATATGCATAAACCCCTGTGCAAGCAGAAAGCTGCATTATGGCCTGGTCAAGCACAACTCCCTGTTCAACACAAGTGCAGCATTGCAGGCACATTCATGCTTGTGTGAGGGGGTGGATAGCTGCATGCATCTTTCCAAAGCTTCTATATATATATATATAATATCCAACTATTTCTTTTGCCTCAGTACCACATGCAACACCTCACATTTGTCTGTCAAACTCCAGGCCCTACCTAAGCTATTTAATTTTGAAACCTTCCCACTGGCCTCTCCCATGCAGAGCACATATAGAAGAGATTTCCTTCACTTACAGCTACTTTCAGGACTTACATGAGCATGGATCCTGCACTGGCTTCTTCGATGGGGGTGGAAATTCATACACTTACATGATTTTGGAGCTCCTTAACGTTGTAGCCAAAGGACACTCAAGAAAGCACATGCACACACCTTGGATGGTCCCACTCCCTGAACTGGCTGCTTTTGCTAGCTCTTTGCATGCTGTCATTATGAACCCAGGCTCTCTGCTGGGCCAGCATGTCTAGCACTGCTGCTCCCATAAGCCACATGCACTGCACATCCTGGCCAAACCCCATCAGTGTTAGTAAAACTAATTTCCACCGACCCTGGTTATGGACGTCGTTCTTACTATCGATCTCCGCTGCTTCTTGGGCTTCCCCAGCTCGTACTCATCATCATCCAAATCCTGAACAGAAAGAGGATTCCTGTGTTACCTTTGTGATTCTGTGACACAGAAGCATTCAAGTAATAAAAATGTTTCTTCTATGAAGATGACCCTGCTGCTCTGTCTCCCAGGCATTCAGCATTTGCCTTAATTGTAGTTATGATGGTAGAGGGAAAAGGAAGGGAACCAGGTCTGCAGACAGGAATAACAGCTTGGAGAAGCAAAACAGCCCTACTTTTACATTCAAGGAAGAAGGACAGTCACAGCCCATTTTGGTGGGTTCCTCTCTCACTACCCTCCCAGAGGTGGAAGGCAGGTGATGCCAGAGTCTGAAAGTAAACAAGACCCAAACTCAAAAGCATCTCACCAGTGGCTTCTCTGTAACGACCTATTTTGCAAAAGGTATTAGAGACTAAAGACTGCCACAGACCCCACTGGTCCTTTAATTACAGTTGGGGATCCAGTTTGGCTCTTTGAATTCAGTCAGCGCTACAGAAGCAATTGAGTGATGCCTTGACCATTAAGCAGAGAAATACAAGGATACTAATATTTTTTAAGGGAGTTCAAGTTCAAACACGTGAACAGATAAATCACAGCATCACAGAAGAAATGGGATGTTGTGCAGGCCTTCTCCACTGCAGCTAAACACTTGGTAACAGTCTCACACTGGCATGGTTTAGCTAAAGAAGCAAACTTTTAGTTTCAAGCATGAGCTGAGAGTGTACACGCTCTATTGAGCTCACAGGGATAAACCATGCCCTAAACAGTACCTGGCCCTGTACGGCATCATCACTGGCCTCCTGCTCAGAAGAGAAGCTCTCGTACTCTTCCTCGGAATAGTTGTCTGAAAGGGAAGGAAAGAGGGGAGAGATCCTGTGAAACTCCTTTAAGGTGAGGGCACGGTCTCATCTCAGGAGCAGAGAAGGCCAACTAAATTACAACTCAAGAAAGGAGGCACAGAAGAAATAAAACTAGCAGGCATTTCTCCATGCTAGAACCAGTGAGATGGAAACTGTCTGGGGGTAAGGAACAAGGAGAAACACATCCAGCAAGAAGGAAGGATAGATAAGGCTTCACACACCACCTCCATTTACCCTGGAAAGAACCACCTGGTAGACAGCAGCAAATAAAGGGGTTTCTCCACAGAGGAAATTATTTTTCCCCCTAACATGGGCAAAACTGACTTAAAGGAGCAAGCAAAACATGACAGGAGAGTCTAAATCCTTTACTGAAATGACACTTTAGGTGAGCTGCCTGGACTTGGGCAATGACAACCAAGCACCTTTGTGCCCTACCTTCAACAGGTCACTCTTGTAGCACTGAGCAGAGGGCTGGTGCCACATAAGATCACCACAAGTAGAAACCCAGTGTCTTCCCTACACAGCGCACAACACAATGGATTTACATTCATGAAACCAGACCATCTACACTTCTTAAACCAGGCCCTCATCCACAGCAAAACATGTTGCAGGTTTGCAGGTCCCACCTAAAGTTAATGAGATTTATTGTGGAATACTCAAAAGAAAATGAAGATGGAAGAGGAGCTTAAATGTGAATCTTCTGAACACAACAGTGTTATCCAGGTGAGAAGCTACAGGTCCTCAACCTGTCCACCAGTGATGCTGGGAGAGCGTTGGTGAGAACAGAGCTAACCCTTGCTGGCTCAAACCTGGTGTGGCATGGAGGAGAAGCTTTGACAATTCAATCTCCCACTCCTGTCACACTCCCTTGCTTGCACAGCAACACGTCTGCAAAGTGGGTTTTCTTTGCATTAATCAGTTACAGACACAGCAACTTATGCAAACCAGCTCTCCTTTGTCCCAGGAACATCTAAGCCCAGGCGGGGTTTAACTCCAGCTAGTTCAAGACGACACAATTGTCCTCAGAGCATGTGGTAGTACTCTTACCTGTAGACTTGATTTTCTGGCTGGCCTGCATGGTGCTGTCTTCGTGGTCGATTGGCTGGCTTGACAAGGAGAAGATCCAGATTTCTGCTACCTTCACTGCAGCCTCTTTGATGTTGCTGAAAAGGCTCAGAACCTGGCCACCTTCTGTTGGGTGCTGCATGACCTGAGACAGAAATTAAGCAGTACAAATCTGCATTTAAATGTATTTACACTTGCATCTTTTGCATACTACAAGAGTTACTTATGTTAATAGTTACTCCACATTTCCAAGAACAGAAGAAAGCCAAGACTCTGCAACCACAGGAGCCACTTGCAGGCAATACACAGTGCTAGTTGAGATTTTGCCTGACTGCTAATGAAAGCAATGGAAGGAAAAAAATCCATTCTGAGCTTAACAGTTGATTGGTTCATCCTTGAAGCACAGCACTTTACTACCTCATTACTATGTATTAGTTTCCATGGCACAGCACTGATTTCAATTATCAAGTTACCTACCTTATGAACACCTAATTAAGGAACGTAATTTTGTCTTAAAGCCCAGCAAAACAGCCAGTAAAGGCAAAAAATCTTGGTGATATACAGATGAAAAGTTCTTCCTAAAGACAAAGAACCCTGCTCCAGAGAGCTGATACATGAATCTCAGAGGAATTGGCCACCCCAGCGATAATGAAGCAGTAGGTTATGAAAAACAAGACAATGGTGGAGCCAGATTGACATCTCCGTGCAGGTTTCTCCTTCCTTTGCCACTCACATGGCTCTCTCCAGAATGTAAATCTTCTGTTTTTCTCTTGTCCCCCAAGAGTCAGCAAGTACATCCTCAAACTTGCACCTCAGCTTTCCAACACACAACAGGCTGCTTTGTCAGCTCCTCACGGGGCTCTAAACAGACCTGGGCTGATGAGGAACACATGGCCCTGCTCTCAAACTCTGCTCAGACCCGCAACTCCAATTCCCTGCTTTGTTTCAACAGCTACAAGAACTATTTTTTCCATTTTTTTAAGAAATGAATCAGTGGAGTTTAGGGGTCATTATCCTACAAACTNTCCTGAAGACTTCAATTTCATAAATATTCCAGATGAGCTGGAGAGCAACTATTTCCTAATATGGTGCACCTTGGAACACTTTTGACCTTCTGACCTCAGTCAGCTGACACTACAAAGAGACATAAGAAAAACCACATGCAGCAGCAGCAAATGCCCAAGCGAACCTAGAAGTTCACTGATGGCTCTAATTAATGGGCCCACATGTTTTCTGCCTTACAGCAGTATTTAATTTCTAGTTCTTCAACAAATCAAACATAGTATAGAAAAAATATTAGCTGCAACACCACAAACTTGGCCAGTTCAAATGAGGAGTTCACCATTTACTGCAAGACTGAGGGAAGCTGAACTCAGACAAGAGAAGTCGTCTTTATAATGAATTAATACACTAATAACTCACCACAGCATAGCACCAGCTTATTTTGGATAAAGATTATTTGTTGACAGAATAGAGTGTGATGAAAAATACTGGTATTAAGCTGAACTTGCTATTGCTAAGCCTATCCCTAAATACTCAGAAACAGCAGAGATTAAGCAGGGCAAGAAATAATGAAGCATGGAGCTACACCACTCAGAAAGCCTTAATGAATAATTTATCCATACTTGATTCCAGAATTAATATAATCATTTACTTCTCATGAATCGAACTCCACCAACATTACCAACAGCCATGAAATAAGAATGGCAAAAGGTGTTTCAAACAAAATGGGAGAAATTACTTAATCCTGAGCTCCCATACTGTGGCACTGAGAAGCACAGCAAACCCTGCTTTAACTTAACTATTTCTCAGGGTTTGAAGGCTTGCCCAAGTAACCCTATCTTTCTTGTCCTGCACTTTTGATCTGGAACCCCTAACTCTAAGAGAGCCACAAAACAATAATAAACCCCTCACAGGGCCATAAGGTAGCCTTGTGAAAGCTTTAGCTCTCAAGACACAATGCAGAAAACGCTCAATATTATTACTCAGTAGTAAAACCTGTTTAAAATATTACCCTGTGAATATTGATTACAGCTATTGAGACAGCTATGTGAAATCCCGCCAGGCACTTCTCAATGAGGAAAATTACAACAATGGATTTGAAGAGA
This sequence comes from Sclerurus mexicanus, assembly GCA_013396755.1. NCBI lineage: Eukaryota > Metazoa > Chordata > Aves > Passeriformes > Furnariidae > Sclerurus > Sclerurus mexicanus. The sequence continues at coordinate 842,965 of VWZF01002523.1, forward strand.
AGGGAAAACATCCACCTCTGTAAACAGAGACCATGTCAACTGCAGCTCACCTCAGCCATGTTGATAGACCCCACAGCCAGGGTCTTGTAGCCTAAAATGGTTCGGTTCTTGTATCTCTTCCGCCGCTGCAGCATGATCTGAAGCTTGTTGCCTTCTCTCTTCAAGAAGTGAGGGTACTGCAGTGGGAAACAAAGGAAAAGTTCATTATGTTTCTTGACAGTGTCTCCTGAGCTGCCTGATCCACAAGTAACCTTCATTCCCAGGGATTAACTCTAGGGCTTTTAGAAGTGCCTACAGCAAACTCACACTCAGTGGACAGTTCTTTGTTAACCCCCAGAAGATTTCAGGTCTACCCAAACAGCTCAGCCAAGCACACCACAAACACTGTCCAGGGGCACAGAGGAGCTGTTTGGTTTGGGAAGGGCTGAACCCAAGCATGGTTCCAGGGAGATGAGCAGCCTCCAGGAGATTTTTCCCAACAGCTAAATGGAGCCTGTCCAGAACTGGAGCCCCAGAGGTGCCTCCTGGAGCATAGGCTGCCCTGCAAACAGTGGCCAAACAGGACATTCCCAAGCAAAGGCTGCTTCCATCGCAGGCAAGACCTATTTTTCTTTTTCCTTGGAACATTACAAAAATAACTTCCTGCCCATCAAAACACTTGACAAATACAAAATGCCACCAGAAACCCCTGAGATATTAATTTGCAGTCCAGAGCAAGCCCAACTGCTCCACAGGGAGCTGGGAGCAGTGGCCACAGAAACAAGAAGAATACTAATTAGCTGATTGCTCTGCAAGGGCAAGATCTACTTGCCCTAGGAAGCAGTCCTGCAGAGGAGAGGAACAGCACTCCACATAATTAAAAGACAACCTCAAAACACACAGAGCCTGTGACTTTAGAGATGCGCAACATGCCTAAACATGGATGGAAGGAAGTTATCAGAGGGAAGCAGCAAGAGGGGCTCAAAAAGTCAGAAGCACCTTTCACATTCACATTTACCATCTCCTTGCTTCTTGGGCCCTTCCATGTGCTGGAAGGGCAGCAGGAAAGAAGGACTCCTTGCTCTCAGCTTTTACTTTGTGGCCCATCACCACTCTCAAATATATCTCAGGCATTAAATACAGACTGTATCTGGCTTAAGCTGCAGTTCTAGCTAGGAGTAGCTTCCAGCCATTGTCCAATTAAGTAACAACAAAAGTTGTCATAAAAATCCTGCTGTGGCCTTTTAAGAATGCTTCTCAAGCCTTACTGCATTCAAGACCACTGAACCTTCATGCAGTCAGAGACCAGCAGCACATCTCTGCTTTACGCTCACTCACCTCTTCCGAATGATCAGTGTCATGAACATCACTCTCCCCTATTCTGGCTCAGTTTTCAGCCCCATCAAGGGAAACAGAGTTAAAGGCAATGCTCTGCATCGTGCTGCAGCATTGCTCTGAGACCCAGAAAAAACCCCAACCATATTCCAAATTAATTCCAAAAAGATCTGCAGACTTGCTCCTTGCTGACCCAGGACTGTCAGAGAGAGACCTGGCTCATCTTACAGCTCTGCTCCCAACCATGGGAAAGCTGCAGCCATAGAACCCAGTTGTACATATTCCTGGCACATGGCTTGCTTATTCCTGTCCACGAAAGAGAGGATGCAGTCAACCCAGTCTGTGAGCTGCCTCAGGACAGAACAAGCCATCTGTGTATCTGCTTGGGCAGCTGCAGGGTTATCACCCATCTACAACAAAATCTTACCTGCTTCAGGTTTGCACAAGTCTGAGTAACAACCAGACTCACCTCATCACTTGAGCTTCTCTCCTTACCAGACCAAACCCCTGCAGTGAAGATCTAACCAGCAGTACCAAAACACAGATAATTGAGATTGCAGATATGAATGCTTCTGAGTGTCTGTCTGGCTCTGCTCTGTGTTCAAGATCCTCTCTCACTTGCAGCAAGCCAGCCTCTACTTACCTTACTTCCCTGCTCAGAAGGTAGCACCAGGGCAAGACACTTTGAGGAAAAGGGGAACCAGTGAAATGCAGTTGCTCCAATTCACAGCTATTTCTGTGACTCTAGAGACAGGAGTAACTATAAGTACACTGCTCCTGCTTCCCCAAATGGTGCCTCCTTCGGCATCTCCAAATCAGAGGTTCCCCTCATTTCTACTACTGTCCTCTGTCAGCCTGACACTCCATGCCACCCCCAGGGCTGCCATCCTCCAGTCCCTACTCATACAGAAAGCAACAAAAGGCAAAAAAAGAGCCATCCTGTTCTGCTCCAGTTTCTGCCACAGACACAACTTGAAGAAGATGGACTGCAGAAAGTCTTCATGTTCTTGGGCTCCAAAATCAGGACGCACAACGAGGAAGGTCCCCTAACACTGTGAACCAGCACCCAGCTTCAGGCCGTCCGTGCTATGAGGCAATTCAGACAAGTTTGTGTTGTTGCACATGAGAACATGCTGGGGTTCTTCACCTCAGACCCACAGCGCATCCCTGCTCACTGCAAAGCAGCAAGTCCAGCGAGCACACATGTCCCAAGGCCGTGGCCCACCCTACCTGCAGCGAGAAGGTCAGTGCAAGCTCCGTCTCCACATGTCCACTCGGGGGCAATACAATCTCGTGAGACCGCAGGATGCGCTTGGAGCCCTGTATGGAAACAAAGTCCATCGGTGAATTCCCCAGAAGCCAGCCCTCACAACCCATTCCAGTCCTATTTACTGCAAACCAGGAAACGTTGTCAGGGACTACCACAGAGAAGTGAACGGATGGGTCTGACCTTGCACTTCTGTGAAATATTAATGAGATGAAAGGGAGATATTTGACTAATAAAGATTTGGGCATATTTACTGTCCCTAACTGCAACAATGCAGCTTTTGTTCTGCCAAACCCCAGCACTGAAAAGCTGTGAGTCAATCCCCAGCCCTCGAGTTGAAGTCTCATATTTTCACGTCAGCCAATAGGTACACGGCTCATCATCTCCTGGGTCTGGAGGCTGCAGCATCACGCTTAAATCTCCAGTGTTAGCCATGACAGACTGGGCTTTTCTGTTGGTGCACACATCCCTCCCTGGGGAAAATGGAGACTTTAACCTGTTTAAACAATTGTGAGCAGTTGGGAATATAAAAAAAAAATCCACTAAGCATCTCAGTGGAGTCTGGAGACCTAACGTATCACAGGGCAACTCCAGATCAGCCCTGTGTGTGGGCTGCCATATATTAACAGAGTTACTGGGCTATTTACTGTGTGAGCGTTTCACTTCAGGGAATGTTTGAGGGGAAACTAGCACAAAAACATGACAGACTGCTGCCTAGCAAACCCTTCTGCATTGTTCAAACACAGTGGCAAGTTTCAGAGGTCCCTGGCTCAATGTTCTGCTGAGGCTGCAGATCTGGCTTTGTCCAGACAGGCTGATCTCCCAGAAGCACAGAACTGTAGCTTTCAAAAAAGCAGCATCTGGGTAATAAGAGACAGACTGGAGGGGGCAAACACCCCCAAGCCACATCCAAAGGGAAATGTGGTCTGCCTGTATCAGCCTCAAACAGCATCATAAGATGAGACAGCAGCAGAGCCTCGTTTATATCCCTTCCTCCCCAAACGCATAGCTAAGACAGCCAGAGCAAACGCTGTGATCTGCAGCAGCATCTCAGCTCCTGCACAGCACCAGCTCCTCTGTGGAAAAGCCGAGATGCCTGAGCTCCAGCGGATCAGAAGACAGACAGGAGAGCAGAGCAAGGGACCGAAGGGCTGCCCCCAGGCCAAGCAGCACATGTGAAAGTGAGGCACAGCGAGCCTGGCTGCTGGCAACAGCGGCAGCTGCTCCATCTGTGCAAAGCTCCTAATAACAGCAATCTTGCTTTACTGGTTACGCAACCCGAAATCTAATGAAAGACCAAATATAGTTGCTTTTAAAAGACCGAAGCAGATAAACAGAGCAACAGCTCAGGAAATACAGTTGACAACGCTTTGAACATCACTTCTCAGGAGGCTGCAAGGAGACATGGGAAATGCAGGTAAGATGCTCTCATTAGGTCTGAATTCAGTCATCCCCTCTGGAAGGACTCTGGTGTCTGACACCTCTCGTGCAATTCCCCACACAAAGGCAGTGAGTCGACAGAGATCATATAGTTGATGATCCAGGATCACGAGCCTCAAACAACAGCCATGTCAGAAACCTGAGCGCTCTCAAATGGAGCATCCCTAAAAGAGCTTGACAGCATCAGTATCATAACCTGCAAGCTCTAAAGGGACTTTTAACAGCAGGGCTTCAAACGTGCCTGTGCCTGACAGCTGCGCTGCTACTGACCCATTGTTAAACAGCACATCCTAAAGAAATATGGTTACTGAGCCACCACAAGGGACATTCAAGGTGAGGCACTCTCTGGGGTAATGGTCATTCCAGCCACTGTCACCTCTAGGTCAACTGGACAGGGCAAAATAAGGATAGTTTGGTGATACGAGTTGCAGCCTGAGACTTGGCAGATGTACATCCTGAACAGGGCAAGTCCTTTTGCCTTCCAGTTCCTCAGGGATCTGCCCTGGTGTGGAGAGGCTGCTCAGGTTCCAGCATCTAAATTACTGCTGCAAGGCAGGTCACAACAAATACCCAGAAAGTCCCATGTGTCAAAACTCTCTTTGGACTTGCAAGTCTGGGGCAAGCTTTCACGCATAGAAAGTGCGAGCACTCAGCAGTAACCTGGACAGGAAAAGAAGGCTTTGCTCCAGTAAGCTACTGAATTTTCCAGCCCACATCTGACATACTCTGGGAGCTCATTTCACTGACAGCCTCAGGTCCTTACAGTGATGCATCCACCATCTAGGAGCACAAACATATGGAAAGCTTTCAGCCTTGACAAGCAGTATCTGACAGCCTGGAAACCCACAGCAGTGCTTCTTCCAAGGTTCCCACAAATCCAGGTGTGCGAAGCAATTCTCTGCCTTTCTGCTCACTGCATGGATGCATGAACCCCTTCCAACACAGAGGAGCACATTTTCATCCCCGTCAGACAACTCATGGAGATGAGACACCAATTAAATCCTCAGCTGCGTGTTTTTGCACCACGGATTTCACCTTCCAAGCTAGATTTTTGCATGCTTTGACACAACCAGATCTCTGCAGGGGTTTGCCTAATTCTTTATTTGAAAAGCAGCCGCTTTTCAGCATGGTTAATGGTATTTTTCTACTTACAGGTCTGCTAGGCTTTTACTCATTAAGCACTTTAGCATTTGCAATGGTGGGAGCACGTGAGCCAAGCTGATGCTGTGACGCACAGTGGAACTGAGTCCCCTTCCTTCCCAGCCTGCCTCCAGGCAGTGTGACCTATATGGAGTCACCTAATTAAATGGCACAAACATGTGCTGTAAAGTGGGTTATTTACCTAGGATGACAGCTCTATTTCAGGGAAAGTAATTAATATGTACAGGCACCCCACAAAACCACTGACAGGGACTTGGCTACGGCGTCAATAGCAGAGCTGCCCACCAGCAGTGGAAGGCCCCTAATCCAGACCCCCAAATCGGGACAAAGTCACCACAATGCTCAGCCCCAAAGTAAGCATGTTAAATAGAGAACCAGGCTTGGATTTACTGCCAGCTCATGAAGAAGAGGTGACAGCATATGATCTGTAAAGAGCATTTTTACATACAGATAAGCTCATGCTGAGCCATCACTGAACAATATTCTTTGCTTACAACAGTGAAATGTGGTAGGAACATGGGGGAAGGGTCAGAAGGGACTGTACACAGCCAGAATGCCCTGATATACCTGGGAAAAAGTCTGTGGCTGAAATAGACCCTTACATGGAGGTGAAGCTCAGTTTGGGCATCTGCCAGTATTTTTAGTCAAACAATACAATTCTTAGAACTGAGCAGCAATTACCTGCATTTTGACAGCAATGACCCCAGAAATAAGCTCCTTATCCAATTCCTTTAAGACTACCAGTTTCTTTAATGTCAAGCTGCACAACCTGCAAACAGGAACAGAAAAGAAAGTTACAATCATGCCTGAAAAAGGAAAAGCTCTGAACAGCTTTTACACACAGCATTATCCCAGTTTGAGGGTAAACAGGCTCCAGACACAAGCCACGCACTGATACAGACAAAGACAGAAGAAATACATGAGGCTTCCCTGGCTTCTCAGACTGAATTTCTCCATCTTTTCATAAATACAAGACAGTAGAAAGGAAATACATCTCTCTCTGATACAGACCCATGACCACATGAGAGCACCACACAGCACTGACTTGTACAGACCACAGTCTGGGAATTCTTGCTCCCAGTCAGACCAAAAGCTTCAGGGTCAGAGGAATTAAATTCCAGCAATATAAAAGCACTGGGTCAGTCTAATTTTAAACTTGTCCACAAAGTTCTCCTAGACTGTTGGCTTTTTCAGTTTCAGACTCCTGGATCCCAAAGATCTTGCTCTCACCTCCTCCTGTCAACCCACGAATTCTCCTCCTCACCCCCAAACAAAAGTGCAAGGGGCTCAGGCATCTCTAATGGGAAAGAAGGGAAAAAAGGGAAAAAGAAAGGAGAGGACTCAAGTGCTGCCCCCTGGCCCTGGTGTTAACATGCCACACATAGGCAAGTAAATCACATTCTTTACTCAGGCAATGCTATGTTGTTCTGCTTAAAGCTGTTTGCACTTCCAGCACAGGGAGCTCAGGAGCAGATGATGTTCGGACTCAGCACAGCCAAGTTAAGGCTCTGAAGTAATGGGACCATGGTATTGGCACTGTCACAATTTCACAGGAAGTTACCACCAGCTGGGGGAAATCATAAACTACAGGGAAGGATAAACCTGAAGCAAAGACAGCTCAGTTTGAGGGTAGCAGAGGCCAGAGAAAGCTGCTGGGTGGGCTCTAGTGACTAGACATCATCTGTCACACTGGCCAGGAGCCAGCACTGCCTTTCTGTCAGGTCCCTATTCCATGGCATCGGCACCTTTGGCCTGTGACGTGCAATGTTAGCAGGCTTCAGAATGGCTTCTCTGAAACCCATTGCAGAGCTCTTTCTCCCACATCAAGTGTAACATGAGGGGTGAAGTCCAGCAGTAGTTGGGAGGCGAAGAAGAGCTGATCCTGGATTTTGGTGCATGCCCAAGCAGCACTAGCACAAGTGCCATTGACTGAAGCCTGCACTTGAACTACAGAACTCCACGCTGATGCCAGGATCCCAACAGGTCAGCACTGTAAGGGTGACTTCCACCTCCACCACTTTCTCCACCACAGTGGGAAGCTGAAATGTTGCTCTGCTGCAATGCCTGAAGGTTGACATGACCAGCTTGAGTGCAAAACTGCAAGAGAGAAGCAGTTAAAGGCTCTTCCCAACAGGAGCTGTGGCAGATGTTGAAGCAACTGCTTCTTGTCTCATCCAGAAACATGCCTGGCTCTGATTGAACTCTGGAACAGGGGTAGCAACAAGGAAGAGCCAGTCACGATGTACAGCCAAGCACCTCTCTAAACGTGTCCTTTGCCAGACTCTTCTCCACCCCAACCCATGCCATCTGCTCTCCCTGCTCATTTGCAAAGCACTGGTTCCTGCTATCAGCCACCAAAAACCAAGAGAAAGAAAGAACTACCAGCTCTCTCCTTTGCAGAGTTCTGCATCAGGAGACAGCACAGCCAGAGATGCCGCAGAAATTACAAGGGAGGTGGAAAACCGGGGCCTGCCTGGGCCTCTGTCCCCTTCTGTCACACCACCAGCAGCTGTGCACAGTGTCACCGAGACAAACGTGCTGGAGATGGCACTGGGTGCTGGAGGAGGGACGGCAGAAGCAGGCAGAACAGCTGCAGCTGGGCTGGCAAAGGGGAACCAAGCACCCTTTCCCCAGGGCCAGAGCCTCCCCAAAGCAAGGCAGAAGAGACCAGCGCATTCGACTGCAAACCTAAGTGTCCCTGGGCACTGGAAATCTGTGAAAGACGAAACTGCATCCTTCAGCCTGGAGCACAGGAGAGGGTGTTGGCTTTCCCTCTGCATCCTGAACAAAACAGCAAGCACAGGCACACGTGGCTGTTGCCATGAACCAGCTGGGCCAGGATCTGGAGGAAGGAGGCTGTGAAGCAGTTTGTTTTCTTTGTAACGCTGTAGCTGGAGGACAATGGCACTCAGCTTGCCAAAACCCACAGAGCTTGGACCAGTCAGGTGCTGAGAGCAGAGGTAGGACAACACACTGGCATTGTCTCAGCTGACAGGCAAGGAACAAAGGCCTTTTCTCTACAGCCCCGAGCTCGAGGATGGAAAAGGTACGGGAAGAAACAATGGTGTTCTCAGCACACACAGCAGAGCACAAGGAGGGCGTTCTGTTCTCCACTGGGCATTCCTTCAATTCATCATTTATGAGCTTTGATCAAGCCCTGTGGAGCACTTGCTGCTTGGGAAAAAAAAAATTAAAAGCCTCCTTTACAGTGATCAGAAAAACAAAAGCAGTTAAAAAAGACATGGGACACATCTGCTTTCTTTATCCCCCATTGCTGGGCTGCTGGTACTAAAAGGCACTTCACACAAAAAACAATGAAATGTTTATCCTCTCCATTGGCGGGGGTGTTTGGGGGGATGGATAAAAATCAGAGTGTAAATCCCACCAAATCACTTTTAGCCTCAACATACTTACTGTTTCAGGTCTTCAGCCTAAGTTTGCAACTTATAAATCAAAACAACCTTCAGAACAGCAGGCAGAAAGGGGGCATACCTTACTCAAAATCATCATGAAAAGGCATATGCCAAATGTGACAACAGCATCCAGAGCCAGTGTGATATCCCTGCCACCAGCACAAAAACCCTGAACTACTCACACACACAGGTACAGCCAGGATTTGTGTCATAACTGCATCTGATAACAGCAGCACCTCCTTCCATACATTCATCTTTTGCCTTGGTTTTGCTGTATTTCCATCAAGTCTCAGGGATCAGGAAAGGGACCAGACCCAGAATCACTGCTACCAACATGCCTGTTGAGGTTAAACACTGGCAAAAAAAACCAGGACAGACACAGGTGGACATGGAAACATCTGAAAAAAGAACAAGGCTACATTCAGAAGTTTCTAATCATACAGACATGATCGCCATGAATAAAGAGAAAATAAGCCAGCACATACACACAAGGGAACTGAGAAAGCCTCACGTCTGCATCTGAAAGAGCCCGCAGTACTCTGAAAGCCTGGGATGCAGTACAGGAGGTGCAGAGAAACCCTTCCATTCCATGTTTGTTTCAGCAGTGACCTATGATTGCATGGGTGGGGGGGGATTAGCTGGAAAAAGCACTAAGTTAGCTGAAGCGGTGTTAAATAAGGGCAATGGAAATCTGAGAGCCAGTATTTCCAGGCTTTTTTGAAGGTTCATAGTAAATCTCCCTGCTAGGAGCTCAGCTGGGCCCTGCACAGCAGCAGGCACTGCCTGCTGAGGAGCTTGTGCCCCCTCCAATCACTCACATGCCCTTCCACGGTGAGCAGGCACAAGGACTGACCCCATTCTCAGGTTAACAAATCATGAGACAGCTTAACACATTCTATGACAGAACTCCATCTTTTTACAGCACTGCTACAAGAACGCAGTTTAAAGAGGAAACCTGGACCTGACCCAATGGTTTCAACTCACCTTGCTAATAATGCAAGCTGTGCCGAGTAGCTTCATCAGGAGCTCTTTGCAAAGAGCATAACATTTGGTAACTGAGATTCAGCAAACGTGTCCAGAACAACCAAATAAAGTGTCGCATTCTTTACTCACTAGATGTTTTGCTTTTGCATCCCTCTGAGTAAGGAAAATCAGGAAAATAAACCCCCTCCAAGAGTCTGCCTGGCTGAATTAAATGCCTGTTTCTCCACAGGGAGCACAGTAATTGCAGCGAGACCTCACTCACACAGAGACAGTCGAATCAACAGGAAGGAAAAATTAAAAATTAAAGACCTGCATTTTAATTAAACCCCACAAAAGTAGAGAATAATAACAGGATGCATCCATAGCTATAGGGGACTCCAAGTGCAAGACGGGAGCTGGGGCAGGAAGACTCTAATACACAGCAATCCTTTGTCCAGGTTAAAAGCTGTGAAGATATTGTCCCTAGAGAAAGTGTTTCATGCCAAGAGTGCTGTCCTCTGAGGTCTGAAAACCTCAATTAGCCGATGGCTATAAGGAAGGATTGGTTTCCGTTTGGCCACTGGACAGTTTCACCTCATCCAAGTTATTTCAGCATTTCAGGACAGCAAGCAGCCTCCTACCCTGGTGCTTTCAACATCAACTTTGAGTGTTTTGCTCTGAGATGACACTTTACACCCAAGTCAGTCCCAAAATAAATCGCGAGCCACTTGAAGGAGAAGTGGAGCGAGACACCCACCTACATATGCACTTGCCCAGACAAACAGAGCCATTCTGCACATAACTACGGGGGTGCCTCTGCAGGAGAGGCCAGAGGGAAGAGCCCTGCATAGCATTTTTCAGAGACAGCTGCTTCAGTAAGGTACAAATATATGCAGTGCACCACCAGCCAACTGCACAAGCAGTTTCTTATGCCTGCTCTGCATGTGCCCAGGAAGAGAAGAAAAACACAAGGATGAACCTGTTGCTGTGCTTACCTGCTAAAGGCAGGGTTCTGTTCTGGCCTGGGAGTTAGCTCGGAGACAAAGAAGGGGAGAAGTGCTGTCCTCTGATGTCACTGATATGTCAGAGTGAGGCCTCTGGGCAAGCAGTGGTAAGAGCTGCAGGAAGATGTTTCCTCACTTTCCAAATCTTAATACACTAATTTCCTCAAAGTGATCTAATCTTGATCCCATTCTCAGGAAAGCTCCAAGGCAAGATGAAATTAAAAGGAGACAGAGGTCAAGCACCTCAATTTCTGTCATGCCAGAAACATAACCTGAGTAACCTAATAGTACTTCATTCACCTTCCTTCCCACCAAGCTAACCTTTAGTCAGCTGTTGTAGCTACAGATCCATGCAAGTAAGGTTTAAGCAGCCAGGAAACAATTGCAGAGCCAGTATTTTCATTGTTCTTTTTCTCAAGGATCTTGAAATCCTCTTCCCAGCATTAAGACAGAGAATTAAGCTCTTAAGATTCTAGAGACTAAGATCCACAAAAATGCTGTAGCAAGGTCTTATTCAGACGGGTAAGAGGATGGCAGCTTATTTTACACAACAGGCTCTACCCAGGACCCCAGAAGGACACACATTTACAGCCAGACACTATCCTTTTCTAGCGGAAATACTGTCCTGCTCACTTCAAACACATTACAAAAATGCCTACTCCAAACGGAGCATGCAAAATGGGTGGGTATGTTGAAGTTTTGTAGATCTGTATAATTTTTACAAGATCCTAGAACTCTGCATGGGCACATTTATTACTTTAAATTAATATGACCAAGTAGTAAAGCACATCTGAGCTTAGATACTCCAATCCAACGTATCAGTCAGAAAATGCTGAGAGATGCCTGCCCTCATTAGAACAAGACATTGCTGGCTGGCTCTAGGGGACTCAACAAGGGCAAAAAGGGATCAGGATTCCTGCAAGGCAAACAACTCTGTCTCACAAAACAGAGTCTACACATTCTGTTGGCACTTCTCAGTGCTTCAGTAGGCTAGGAAGGAAAGGACACTACTGAGACACAGCCACACTGGTGAAGTTTCACATACTCTTTAGGTAGCCAAGCAAAATTTCCTGTGAGCGGGCAGTTGTGCCACACCACATTCTGAATACCTGGCCAAGATGTGATGCATTCCAAGTCACAGCAGCAGGAAATCAGCTTGTCACCAACTGCTCACCTCTAGGCACAAGCTCCGAACTGTGCTGAGAAACAGCAGCTTTCTCTCCCTTTAAGAAGTGCCTCAGCAAGAGAAGCAGCAGCTCTCAACACATCTGCTGGCCTCAGTTGGAACTCAGTTCCTGCACACACCCTATACATTTGGCTTCTCACTCTTCATTTGGATAGTTTCAATGCCCTTTACAGGGTCACTTAAAGGGTGGGAAGAAAAACCAACCAGCTACAATGCAGGGATTAGGTTTGTTTCTCAGACAGGCAATGGAGTGTAAAGGAGTTAGGCAAACTCACCTATGTGTGCACACCATGCTGCCTGCAAAGCCAAGCACAGGCCTAAGTGTCGTTAAATACACCTCTTCTGGCTTGCCTCCTCCAAACTTGCATCCAGAACAACAAGACTGCACAGCAACTTGCTACCATCACCTATGGTATTAGTGAATTAGGTCTGATCAATGTTCTTAAAGTTTTGAGGTAGGAGGAAAGTGGTTTATTAGCTTTAAAGACTAAAGTCAGCAAATAATGAAAAGCTGATTCACAGCTAAGGCTCCTTTGACAGACATCAGAATTACACTGTCTATATTACAGATGACACAAACACACCTGATATTTGTTGTGCTAATTTAGCAGTAGCTGGAGCAGCCAAAGGTACCGCCACCAAGAAATGAGGTGGAGACAGACCAGGCACAGCCACATCCATCTGACCAAAAGCGACGGGTAGCTATGGGTCTAACAACCTTGCAGAGATATCCATGGACTGCAGTAGAGCCCAGAAAGCCTTGCAGCGCTGAAATGCCAGTCTCCCATTTGAGTAGCTAATGAGTGCAGTCAAAACACCTCCTCAGGGAGGGGAAGCCTTTAGGACGTGGGCTGGCCAACCATTTCTGTAGCTAGGGCTGCAGTTCTCAGCTAGCCAGCAACAAAGCAAAGGCACAACCCACTAAACTTCTGTGAGACAGCCAGGGTGGAGGGCAGCTCGCACCACATGCCTCACGCACTGGCGCAAAAGCACATACACAAATGAGCAAATGAATCACACCCCAAGCCAAAAAGAGACTGGGAGGAGGAATGCAAAAAACATATCAGGGGGTGGGGAATGAAGAGGAGAGACCTTCACAGCTGGAATAAATCCAAGAGCCCTCCACTCCCTGGCTCACCCCTCTCTTGCATGCCTTCCTTATGCAACCTGCCTTCTCTGGCCCCCTGCTCCAGACAGCAGCGCCTGTCACACAGCAGGCTGGTGACCCGGATCGACTATTCCAGGCATGCTACAGGAACACTCCCTGCCTGCCAGGAGCTGGTCCCATCTGCCCCTGACCCCTCTGGGACTAGCAGGACCTGCCCGAAGCAGCCAGCATGAGAAGGACCATCAGAGCTAAAGGGTTTCGCCAAGTCCAATTTGCCTCAGGGCACAGAGCAGCACATTTGCCCTCTTTGTACCAGCGTCCCCCTCCCAAGCTGACAGTGCTGCAATGGCCTGCAAGGACAAAGCCAGCACCCAGTCCTCCAGCACACACCCGAGGAAATCCTGGCAGTGGCAGCCAGCTCTGTTACAGGCACTGTCAGTGAGATAAAATGGTTAAAGAAAGTGCTTCAAGGCACATGTTTTCTCCAGCACGTGCCTTGCCCAGATAACACTCACTCACTCTCTTTCCTGTCCTCTCCCTCACCGCATCTATGCCTCAGCCCTGAGCACAGCATCCCCAAACACAGCAGCAGCAAGGCTGGGAGCTGTAACATCTCCACAGCAACTGGGGATGTCACAGCCCGCACGTGACCAGTTCTCCGCATCCATGCAACAAATGAGACCAGCTTCTCTGACAGCCTGCTTGTTTCTGCTCACTCCTTCTGGAGCAGAGTGATGGCAAATTCTCCTTCACTACTGCGTGAAGAACTCTCTTCTCCAAACAACCACTTCCCCAGCAGCTCCCCTGCCCCATCCCAGCGAGGAGCCAGAGCGCAGGCAGGTAGATTCAGAGGGAGGTCCTGCACCAGCCAGCCAGGTTTAGTATTTTCTTTTCAACAGCAGGAAGCACAGGTCTGCAAGTACTCTTGCACTTCTCTACTTTCAAAATGCTAGGTGCTATTCTGCTTTTTATTCCCACTGCTGAGCAGCCCACACAGAGAGCTCACTGCTCTGCCACCTGGTGCTGTGCTCTCTGCACACTCCTGTCACCCGGCGGTACCCTGGGGAGACAGCGCAGTCCCAGCCACAGCACACACTGTCCCTAAGGCCTGCAAATCTTTAGAGATCAGGACTCAGCCTGCAATATCCTGATCTTCTCTTTCGTCTGTAAATCAGCCATCAAGAGGAAAAAACTATGCCAACAGGAGCTTTGACTTTGAGCCTGTGTCAGAAGAGCTTGTAACGAAGGGCTCAGTTCTGCTCGGGTTACCCGTCACTGTAATCTCTTCATCATAAGAAAACAGGACTAGGAAGCCTCCAGCTAAGAAAGCAGTCAAGGAAAAACAGATGGCTTCTTGGTGTACCCAAAGCTGAGCTTGCTCTTGAGGCATGAACAATTTGCCATCTCTCTGCCTTATTTCTCTTCACTCTGAATAGCTTCCACTACATCACCTGATGCAGAGGTGAGCCTGACACTCCAGAGACCAGACCGGCTCATGCCATGGGTCACATCAGATTGCTTCTCACTCATTCATCTAAGAACAATTCCCAGTTCACAAGCAAGTCAGACACATACATGGCTCTCCCAGTCAAAGCCAAGATCCTGATGCTATATAATTCTTAAGATGCTTCTCTGGGAGACAATCACCTTACACCATTGTGAATAAACAAGACAGTCTGAAAACTGTTGTAGGAGTTTTCAAGGAATTTAGAGGGTGGGTTTTATGTTTAGTTTTAAGCTTGCTTTTCCCTGGATCCAAGGCAGCCAAGTCAGGGCAGGTGGCCCATTCGTAACAGACTGTTTTCTGTAACCTTGATTTAAACCAGTTGCATCAAGTGCCAGTGAACATGGTTTTGTTTGTGAAGTTTGCCATGTGGCCCAACATGCACGAGCTGGGAGAACCACACGGGCATAATTTAGACCCCAAATGGCGGTTTGCTTTCTTATTGAGAACTCAAAATGTCCTGTAGGAACAGAGGCAGAACCGACAGCGGCAGCGAAAAACATTTGTGAACTTTGATGGTACGTTTGGTATTAGCCAGCATAGCAATCAAATATGCAAAGCATCTCACTGGCAGGCCTGCTTTCAGGCTAGGAGAACATTTCACCACCCTCACTGCAGAAAGTCAGTCCAAGCCTGCTGTTCTGCCCTCCTTTGAGATGAGCATGTGCAGCCAGGCAACCCAATACCTCACAGAGTCCATGGTCTGCACTGTTCCTTTAATTGCCCCATGTTTAATAGTGGCTCCTTCCTTCTCCAACTCCAGAGATTAATGGGATGACAGTCAAAGAAATATCAGAATTCATTACCTAAGTTAGAAACAATTTTTTTTGCACAATTCTCATCATGTCTCAAATACAACAAAACTATTTAGCACTCCAAAGTATGACTTCTCTGCAGCATGCAGATGTTCCAAATTACAGCACTAGCAACCTGAAGTACAGGGAAGGGGCGGCAAAGGGAAAAAAAACCTCTAACCCCCGCTGTATTCAACAGCAGGTCAGAAGGAAGGTTAGGAGAATGACCAGTTGCACAAAGAGCAGTTTCTACAGCTGTACCAAACACTCCGTGCAACTCCCACAGCCCCTCAGCTATGTGCTCTGACAGCACCGAGCTCCTCTAACCCCACAGCTCTGGCTCATCTGTGCACAGGTGCCTTAAACATGGGACTGCAACACTGGCAACTGATTTGCTCTGTGGCCACAGCTCAAAGGATACTTCCAAATCAAACACATTAAACAGTTATAAAAGGAAGGTGGTTCTTTCCCAGAAGCATTTGTTTGAACGGTGCTGGTTTTTACAAGGCAACAACACACAGCTGACAAAGCAGCCTCCATCAGTGCTAAATATAATTCACAAAGAACTCTGGATCCTGCCACTAAAGCCAGGGAATGCTATTCAGTATTTAACACACTGGAAACATTGGTTAACATCCCTCAAACTGGAACAAAACACTGAGGGTAAAGCAGCTAAAAGGTTTTGTCCCCGGCAGATTTGTCTCCCTGGAAAAGAAGGTGCAAACAGAGAAGCTTTGCAACGTTTAGAGTGGTCAAAAAAGGTCTGAAAATGCCAAAGCATTCAGCACTCCCTGCAAGGAAAGAAATGCCTCCTGATGCCTCTCATTGAAACCGCATTGTGCTCCAGCACATATCCCTTGCATTTCTTCCATCAAATATTCTGGGCAGCACTTACTCATTTGCACACTGTCTGCTGGAGTGCTCAGAAGAGCACAGATAATCTGGGAAGGAAATCACCAAAGAACAGGAATAAGGGATCTAGTTAGATTCTGAAAGCCAAATAGTTAACCACATTATCGGAGCTGATGCAAGAATGAGATGGCTGAAGTGAAACTACCAGCACTACTGCCAGGGACGGAACTTCAGCAGTAACCAGAAGCAATATTTTAACTTCCCAAACCAGCTGAGCTGAACTGGCTTACAGAGAGTGCCGTGCCCAGCCTGCTGCCAAGCACAACACAAGCTCTCCAACTACAGCGCTGAAACCACAGAACCCACCAAAAGTGTGCTAAGGAACAGAAATCGGGTTCTCTTTAGTCTTTAAAGCTGACCCACGGAGGTCACTTCAGAGTGAAGCAGCAGATTTTGCATTGGCAAAGACTGCATGAAACATCCTCCCGCTGATCTGAGGAGATAACTGAGTGGGAAGGCACCTGCATGACCAGGCTAACCTTACAGCCTGGGGGACAGCCAGGAGATGCATTTCCAGACCTTGCAGTGGGACTGCAAACAGCTCAGGTTTTCAGAGCACTTCTGATCTTCTCTCAATAAGAGCATCTTCCTTTAGAAGAAAATCCTAGTCTCCAGGTGATCTAAAAATGTCTCTCAACAACACTTTAAAAATGTCTTTCTACCCCCCCAGTCTTTCTCTTCACATCTAAATATACACTCTGTATGCTCTAGTTTAAAGAATCACTACTGAGAAAGAAAGCACTTGTTTGGAAATAACTCAACACAAGGTTTTCTGTTATTTTCTTCTCTGTAAAAACACCATGACAGATTTCTCTGCGTTTCTCCTGAAAAAGGGAGAAAACCTGACAACTCGGACTTTGCTTACCCTCTTTTCTTAAAGCTAACATCACCTTTAGGTTTATCAGGGAAAAAAGGAACCACAATTTTTAGTAAAAGGAGTTCAGAAGAATCTCAGTGCCAAACACTTGAAGTGGTAGGCAGAACCCTGATTTGCTCCAGAAAAACATTTGCATTTCCTTAATACTCTAAACCTCTTCAGCAGCTGTCGGAAGTTGAGCTGGCAAGCAGAGATTCAATATTATTTAGAGATTACGTTTCTTCAGCATCATTGCTGGTGATATTTCATTCCTGAAAGCAATAAGGGAGCAAAAAAGCAAGTGTCTGAACTTGCTAGTTCAATTTGTCAAGAATATTTATTAAAATATCAGCATGACCTGTGTAAGCCAGTAAAACAGTGAGCTGTGACAGACACAGGGTGTTCCAAGATGCTCATCTTTGCTATTCAGAACTTGTTCCAGACCCCTGTTGGATTTTTTAATGCTGAATATAAGCAATAAAACAAAGCCATAACAATAATAATTCATTCAGTCCCTAGAACCTTTCATCAGGCCTATGAGTTCCCACTGAAACTGGATTTATCAAGATAAACTGTAGATGCTCTACAAAATAAGCAGACGGAGGTAAACAAGGCATGAACAAGCAGAGGTGAGATGTGAGGCAGCTCTTCCCCAGCAGGATATTAAGGTTCATTGCTAGGAGGGATTACCAAGGAGCCTGTCCAGGGACAAGATGCTTACTCCATTTGTGAACAGGACCACACCATTAGATCACTCATGGAGACCAACCTCCACAGCCTGACCAGTTTCAGCTCCCTGGCAACATTTTCTCCTAATGCCTTTGCTGCTGCAATCAGCTAACACTAACATGACAGTGATGCTAAGACCAAGGAATAGATATCAGCACCATTTTGTGGTCAGTGCTCCTGCTCATGGATGAGGCATGGCACATCTGAAATTGGGTACACATACACAGGCTGTCAAAGAGCATTTCTGTCACAGAAACAGTTGAGGATCATCAAGGGGGATGACACAGGGATAAGGACCACAACATTTTTTTCAGCCATCAGGATGGGATTTATCCTTAATTTTATGTTCCTCACTCACAGGCCCACACTCAACCTCTGATTTTCACCATATGACTGCAGCTAACAAAGAGCACATCAAACTTTGCATCAGGGCCTATGGCTAAACATATGAGAAATGTATTTATGTACATTACATGTTTGTGGCACAATCCTGGTGAGCCCAAGCTCTCCAAGGGTGAGTGCAGATTTGCTACCAGTCCCTGGGTGTTTCTTTTGAGCTTTTATTTCCATCACTGTGAAGTAAAGGCCAGCTCACAGCAAGCACCTCAAAACTGGCTGAAAGGTAACACTGAAGTCAAGGGAGCTCATTCTATAACTGCTTCACTAATAGATAGCTGTATGTTATGTATATGAGAATTCTGACCACACATAAATGTCTATAGAACTACAAATTACTAAGCCATTTCTCTGTTTTCACACCCAAATCAGCAAGAACACTGCAGACACAGATAGCCCCTCATGACTGATACTCAGTGGGGTCCTCTGTTTGCAGATATACCCATGAAACAGAACTTCTGCTCTGGGAGGGCTGGTGGAGAATGTGAATTCACTCACAGGAGAAAAGCCCAAAGTTACTCATGCAATAGCTTGGAAAATATGGTGATAATTTTGGAACAAAGATAGCCCAGGAGACTGTTAGCAGGAGCTGCAGCAGTTTGCTGGCAGAGGACAGAAAACAGAGAAACAAAGCCTAGAGAATGAGCCTCAATTCACTGTTCAAGAGTCAGGAATTGTGGGAGACAGGATGAATTACTGAATTTCCAGATATCTGAGAACTGTTCACACTGAACTACACCAAATTCTGCCAGTTAAACTGGTTCAAGCCCTCTGTGATGTCCTGCATGTCAATAAACCTGTACTGACTTATCAATAAACAGATGTTGGTTCTTGGTATGGCTGTGATTCAGGCAGCCCCATACCAAACCTTGGCAGCACTGGGCCATGGTGACTGCAATAGGATACTGTATGGCTGCAGCTTTTAGTTCCTGGCCTTTGTTATACACCAGGAAAAGCAAGGAATCACAAAAGCATCAAATCTGATGGATTCAAAGAGGAAAGTTGCAGAATTTCTTTATTCAGTGGGAAGGTAAAGGAGAGGTGCAGCATGCAAGAGTGGATACTCCTGGTGCTTCAAACATCAAAAAAACTTGTGTCTAGCTTTTGTCCTTTATTGTACTCCAGCTGTCATATGATTGCCACAATACAGTGCAGGGAGAACAAAGGAAAACTCAACTATGTACCTTTTTCTCAGGGACACATCTAATATATTTCCCCACTGTAGATTTCCCCTGCTCCAGATACTTTCTATCTGCAGTCAAAATTAGCAAGTGGTCAAAACATTCTCTGAGATTGATAAAAATCAAAGTCAAGTGTTTTCAACAAAATCCTCTTTGTTACCACACTTAGATGGCTACTGGAACTGCCAACCTGTTCAGAGAGATGCCTCAATGATGAAGCATCGTTTAAAAATGCATTTGCAGCTGTGCATATTTCATTTCAATCACACAATTGTGAATTATACCTCAGCAAGACCTTGCAGAACAGAGGTGGGCTGTCAGGGGGAGAGGAAAGAACGGAATTTCTACTGAACAAAAGAGCTCCAAGAAACTGATACAACTTCGCTGGAAGCTATTCCCAGCCCACTCAACATTTTTGACTGTATACAGACATACCAGAATCCCAACAAGGGGCATTTTTCCCAGCTAAAATACAAACCATCAGCAGATCTGACCACCACCACAGAAAAATACAACCTAGTGGACGCAAAGCAGAGTGAAATCATCTTAACAGTTGTGCAAATCCAAGAGCTACCTTTGAGAGCTCACCGTGGTGTCTCACACAAACACCTGCCCAGTGTCCAGCACACTGCTTGGCAAAGCTAAGCAAAGCAGGATTCCTGTTTGCTTTACTGCCAGAGTTGCTTATCTGGCACTTAAAAGCACACAAGATAAAAAGGACCTTTTCCTGCCCTCCCAGAAGTCCTGTGAAGCACTGTACAACTTTACCAATGTCCACCAGATAGTTCTACTGTCCATTCTGCATTGGTTTCAGGACTCAAAGCCACAACAGTGGCCTGTGGTGATGCTGAAAGAATCCAGGGGAGAAGGAAATACCACAGAACACTGGAGCACAGAGCTGAGACATTGGTGAGGTTGGCCTAAACCTACCTACAACCCAGCTCTGTACTCAAGTACCTGGGTGCAAGTGGGGTGTTTTTTGATCCAGAAATCCTCTTGAATGCAAGCGCTGTGCAAAGGTGGAAACACCAGGAATCAGGCTACTTGGACCTGCAGGAGTGCAGTGCTGCCAAGCAAACCTGAGCATGCAAACCCAGGCAAGGCATATGCACCTTTGAAAGATGGCACCACACATGCAGGGCATCAAGCAGAGCTGAGCACTTTGCACTCCACACATGCACGGTTAGGGACCAGCACTAGAAAGCTGGCCTTGAGCACAGGTGTAGCGGGAACAAAAACAGCCGCTGGGACACTTAGGCTATGAACTTGGAACAAGGAAACAACTGATTGAACAATAAAAGCTTATTGTATATGTTTTTTTAAGGACACTCAGCAGCACCTGCCATTTACATGTCAGAAAAACAGCAGCATGCTGACTGAAGGCTGAATGGAGAAAACTCAGCTCTGAAATCCCTTCTCCCTGGAAAAAGCTCTACCCACTCGCCTGAACCAAGCACTGGCCAGGCTTCTGATCCTCAAGCACATCTCCATAGGCCAAAGGTAAGGAGCCACCAAAGTTTTGTCTCAGGGAGCAGCTTTGCACTTGAGCTGCTGAATGCTAATTGGAAAAAATCCTCTGATCTGCTTTGGTATCTGCAAGTGGCTGTCTCAGACCCTCACTGGGACTGAACATGAACAGGCAAAGCTTATTCAAGCACTAGGAGACACTCAAAGTCTATTTGTGAAGCAAGGACAAAGTCTACATTAATGGTCTTCAACTCTATTAAGTAAAAGCAGAATCCTAGCAGAAAGAAGATTCAGATCCCTCCAGCCTAAAGAGAAATCGGAGCACCTTAAATTCTGGCACGCTTTCAGGCACAGCACAGCGAAGAGCTAGCAGAGCAAATAAAAGGGAGTTCAGCCCCTAGCAAGCCACTAGCAACATGAAATATATATGATCCAGTTCTCGCAGTTCTCAGCTTTCCTTGCAAATCCTTCATTTTGAGGCAGTGCGTGCAACTTGATCAGGAAAGCAGCATATCATCTTTCTCCCAGTTAGAAAGCATGCAGGTATATTTTTGTCAAAGAGGGCGTTTCAGAAGGATCCTTTTGATGCTGAACACTGTCCACTCCAGAGGAAGAGATCACAGAGAAAGGCTGCAGGACAGTCCCAGGAAGCTCAGAGCAGACCCTGCAAACTATAAATCAGTGGGTAGAATGGAAAGTGCCACAGGAGTAGAGCAGGATTAGAAGTGCTACAGATTTATGATAAGCGACGCTCTAACAATAGCTTTCTTTTAAGAAGGAAGCTCTTCCTGCTGTAGTTAATCTAGTTAGTCTCAACATGCACTTATGGAGAAGGACTGCATACAGGGCAGGCAACCCCTCACTCAACTAAAAACACCCATTTTAAAACTCCTACAGTATCTGCCCAGTAACATGGACCACGGCAGATGGGGAATAACTGCTGCCCCAAGCAGCTGTCAGGGGCTGTTCCAGCCTTTACATGGGCTAGATGTCCTAGAAAGGTCTTTTTCAGCCATGTTTTCCATTTTCATCATTTCTCCCCACCCTGAAAGGTCATGCAGATGAAAACATCAATTTAACTAATGCCAGATGGGAGACAAGTTACGCCATATGAATCTTTGCTGATTATATAATTACCTTCATTTCTTGCAGAAACATGGAAATGCTTACAGTCACTGAATATTTTGCACATAAACAAACATTTCTAGGCTGTTTGTACTTTAAAGAAATTAAGTCCACATGGTTTTGACCAACTACTCCATTACCACGTGGCACATTTGTGATGGAAAAAAAAGCCTGAAATTGAAACTATGCCAGGAGGTTGCAGACACCAATCTCCCCCAGGAGTCCCAAATAATACTTATCAAATGGGCTCATCAACTCACAATTATAGATTCACTGTGTAGAAAATTCAGATGATTTGCACTCAGTGTTAAATGCACCAAATTATTTTCTGCAGACCTCAAGGTCATTTAATTTATCTTCAATGAGCCCCAACACATCAGCAAAGAAAATAGCACTGAAATGTTCAGGATCATTTGCTACTGAACCAGAGCAGTATGGCAATGGGCAGTTTCGACAACAATCACATCAAACCAAGTGCCAGAACCTCCACAGGTCGCTCAGGCAAAACCTACAGGGAAACTTCATGCGTACAGGTAAGGGTAGCACTGAGAAACTGCTACAGATGCAGCTCTGCAAGTCACACTCTTACTACAAAGCCATTAGCAATTAAAGCTCCAGCACACGGATGCTGAGCTCTGAACGGAGCCAGTTGTGTTTGTAGGTGACCCATTAGAAGCCAGGAGCATATGTTTAAATTTGCATAAGAATCGGTGTGAAAGATTCAGTTACATCCCCAGCAATCTCCAGCGGCTTTGGTTACACTGTCAATTACTCAAGTTAGAAAGTGTCTGTCTGACAATACCATTACAAAGAGTCCAGCTCCCAAAACCTTCTTCCCACTAGAGACCTCCCCTTAGAGCCCAAAAGAAGGCAAGACCACCTCCAGCACAACCATCGCTTCCCCCTGACCCGCTCTGCAGCTCTGACAACAGCAGCCCCGAGCTGGAGAACACACACAAGCCTTTGGACCACCCAGGGCTTCTAACACACAGCTAAAACAAGGGGCTGGACTTCTCCTCCCACAGTCATGCAAAGTCATTTCCTCGGCCTAAGGGCAAACTCTGCTAAATTAAAAAAGCAGGGCATGCTTCGGGAGTGTGCAGAACCCTCACTGCTTCCACCTGACTTTCAAGCAGCAGTGCTAGATTGAGTGGGTTACTTGCTCCATCCTCATCCTCACACTGACTGCACAACCATGTGGACCATCAAAACACAGCTGAGAACTGGTGCCACCGAAACGCAATCCAGTTTCTCATCTCTACTCCCCAAAAAACCTCAAGCTCGACCCACTTTACCATGTGAACTCTCAACTGCTTACACTGCCACGAGGCAGAAGGTGCTGGCAAGCAGCACCCTAAGTGGGTAGGTAACAGAGCCAGCAGAAACATCAGCCTCAGAGAAGCAGGTAAAAGCTACCTATAACCTTTTCTGGAGGGTGTCAGGACAATCCAACAGTTTTGTACACATCTGAGAGAGCTCTTCAGTGAGCGAGCTGCTGGAGCCTTGCTGTAACAAGTGACTGTAACTGGTAAATGCTCCTGCCTTACACCCCCAACTACCCACTGCACAGATGGAACACGAAAAAGAGCCCCGATGCTGGCTGGGAATTGGGTACTACATTTGCTCTGCTGAGAACAGCAACGTCCCTGTTCTTGTTACAAACCACTGAGTTCACACAGTTGAGGCAGCACTGAAATCAGGACACACATGACAAGGTGAAATAAAGACTGCACATGTATCTGAGGAGCTGGGAAGTTTGCAGGACTGTCTTGAGATTAGACCCTATGCTATAGACACTCATTTTCAGCACAGCCCCTCCAGAGGCAGTCAAATCTAGCTCGGGCACAGCCTTCAGCTACAATGTGCAATCCCTGAAGAAACTCAAGACTGACTGACCTCAAACGATCCTGCTATATTTGTAAAAACGTGTGTGAGGAGATGTCCTCCAACAGCCCTATGACTTTCATGGGAGTTATGCCACCAGACGAGCTCCCTAAAACAAAAAAGAATTAGTGTCTCCAGCACAGAAAATGGGGCTGCTCTTATAAAAAAGACCTAGACCCACAGTCCCAAAGCCAAATGCATCCAAAGAGAAACCACGCCTCCAGCAGGTCCAACAGAAGCTCACGAGCTGTTCGCAGACTGACATTTCAAGCTGGTACAAAGCTCCCCAGACTCTCACTTCTATGGTTTCAGGATGCACTGCAAAACTGACAGGTAGGCAGCAAACTCTCTGCAGTAGAAAGAAGGCTCTGCTTCCCCACGGCTGACACTCAGCAGCTGCCAGGACAGCTAAAATATATGGTGGTGCACTAGTTGGAAAAATTCACCTACTGAAGGAAAAGGAAGACTGGCTGGGAAACACCTCAGACATCCCAGCTGTGAAACTGTACCCATACATAAATTAATAGGAGGCCACACTGATGTGTGAAAGGGCAGCCTTGTCCACCTCACTGTGTGTTCCCATGACTGATCTAAGACACCTGCTCATGGCTTGTTTATTTGTTTTAGGGTTTTTTGCAGGTGCAGCAGTATGTCTGTGAAGGTTCCTCTCACAGCACACCCTGGTAAGCAGCTCCAAGAAAGGGAACAGCACTGGCATAAAAATCCTACAAGGGCTATTTCATGACAAGTCACTGCCAAGCTACGATCTCATTGCTTTAATGAGAACACCCAACAGACCAACGTGCTCCGAAGGAACAGGCACCATCAACTCCGCACGACTGATGTGCCCCAGCCTTCGCAGCTGTTCCCTCTGGCCGACGGCTGCTTCACACTCCCACAGAGGACGAGCCTGGCTGGCCACAGGAACATGTCACCAGCCTGCCACAACAGCACAGTCATGGCACAGGATAGTACAGCTGGAGCCCTCAGCAGAGAATTACCCACTGCAGCAGGAGCCAGGATACGCAAGGGGATCGCTCACAGGATGCGGCAGACGTGGTACTCATGGACCTTTGCCTGGTTCTCGGAAGTCGGGGTGTATCCACATCAACCACGTTCCCTGGGCAGACTGTCCTCTCAGCAGAAAGTGGATACAGACTTATATAGACTATATATAGATAAGGCTTCCTAAGAATCTCTCCATGGGGGTTATTCTCTGCTCTATATCTAGATCTGGCATAGTGCCTGTTGGGAAACACGTATCAGACAGGCATATGTGCAAACTGCAGCTCATTTGGGCCATTAATGAGAGTCCTGCCCTACAAGCTCCTGAAATACAGGCCAGAACCACATTATGAGCTCCATGGCTTCCCCATGTCTCTTCAGCCTTCCATGGGTTTCCCTGCAGAGGTGAAGATCCCTTTAGAAATTTCTCTCCTGTGCATGACATTTATTTACCAGCAGTGAGAAGCATCTCCAAGCCCTTGCACGGCAATGGCTTTGTAGAAAAATAAAAGAAGCAGGGAAGGATTTTTGAATGGTCAAGTTCAACAAAGCAGAGAGATCTGATGAAAGGAGACAGTGCCTTTCTTCAGAAGATTTTTAACAGCAAAATAAAGTGCTTTGTTGAGCAGTGAGCATATGTTTCACTTCACTCTGCACAGAGGCACACACTTGATCTCCCTGCTCCTTCACAGCCGCACACCTTCAAACCTCCACCTCTCCCCAGGCCCAGCAACACACACTAACTAAAAAAAACAAAACATCCTGGGTCACCAGGTTTGTTCCTTTTTCACTTTTTAGAGCAAAACTAACTACCTCCCTGAGGTCCAGAAGGACTTGAAAGCTGTGCAGGTTTTGGTTAAACACCAGAATTCCCTCTTGGCTACTCCCTTCCACTTACCTCCTACAGGCTCCAAAGCACCTGACTGCCAAAAATGAAAATGAAGAGGAGAGGGGAGTTGGTTTATCTTTAGACCAAACTAGAACTTGGGGAGGGAGGTCCCACACATTTTAGAGCACCGGGGGAAAAGTGATTAGACTACTATTTCCCAGCAATTGCAAAGAAATCACATTTATTTAACTCGAATATATTTTGAGTGAGCCACTGAAGGAAACAGGATGAGTTGTTCAGAACCTCCCAGTGCCCAGGTGCTGTCCCCTGCCCAAATGGCACACACCATCCCTGGGGACATTTCCCAGCCCATTCAAACACTGATGAGACAAATAGTTAACCTCCAAACTGCAGAGAGGCTATGGACACACTGCACACAACATCAAAGCTGATATTTTATGCTAATACATCTGCTTACAGGAGAACAAATGCTATTTTCCTTGACAACTCTTCTGAAACAAGATCTGAGCAACCATGCAGATTTCAAACTCTTTTGAAATATCAGTAAACCAAACACTCACTCTCAGTGCAAAAACTCCCAAGAACAGCCACTCTGCAGCTCAGGCAGTTAGTTACATGAAGCACAAGGCCCCCAGGATCTGCACCCAAAACACAGGTGCTGCCACGCACCACCCTGAGTCAGATGAGCACCTGCACAATGACTGGCTTGCAGATCCCAGCTATGGTTTACACGCATGAGAGCCTCCACCAAGCCAACACCAGAGCATACAAAAGCTGCTCTCAATTTCAGTCTTGTTGCACAGTTTAAAAATTAGATTGCTTCCCCACTGGAGCAGGGGAAGCATTTGAGCTCCTGCTCAAAAATAGTCATTGCCCCGCAAGTAACTGTGCTGGAAGGCAGCCTGGCTTGCAGATTCCCAGCTGCTAGATGAGAAGGAACAAGGAGACCACCTCAAAAGCAAGGCATGGCTCATGAAAAATGACATAGCCACACAAAGCACTGCAGAAAAGGCTGGAGTGGTTCTAGGGAAAACGGGTTCCAGATTCCAGCATGCAACAAGGGAGTCCATGCATCTACTTTTCCAAAGACGAAGAGCTTGTCTCCTCACCAGGCGGATCTGCTACAGCTGCACCAACCCAAGGACAGGGTCTACATGTGTTTGTGAGGAATCCCTCCTCCAGGGATACTGGCTGCAGCGAGCACAGCATGCCCATCACAGCTCTCTAGGCAATTCATTATTTTAAACAAATGAGTGATTAGCAAGGATCCACTCTCTCCTTGTGAAGCTGGCTGCATGCCCTGCAAGCGTCCACACCACTGTACAGTATCATAATCCAATTAAACCTCACCATGAGAGAAGCTTCACGCTATCACATTCAATTACCCAGTTAAGCCTCTTATCATCTCCACTTTAGGATCCATTCGGACTGAAACTCCCCCAGCACTGTTTGGGAGGTGGCATTATTTAACCAAGCAAGGACACATAGATATTGCATCTGGAGCTGCAGGAGGACCATGCAGGTTAGGAAATTCATACTGCCGGCTTATAGGAAGGTAGAAACACAGGAAGAATAAAACAGTGACCAGTTCCTGCCCACTCATATTTATATGCTGTCTCAGGCGACCTGCTCCCCAACTTCTCAGGGAACCGGGACAGTTCTGAAGGAGCACAAGGGGCCCAGAGGAATTTCAATGGAAAGGCAAAGGCTAATAGAGGACCTGGCAATACAGAGTTGTCTGGCAGCCAGCCACCAATTCCATAGGAAATACCCTCCCTAGAAGGTCACCATAATGGTGGCAAAATTTGGCCCAAAAGAATTAGAAAAAGTTGCCAAGATGTGACGCAAATAAAGCCAGTGAGCAGGCCAGCTTCCTGCGTGAGGCCAAAACACGGAGGGCTCTTGGAAAAAAAAGAAAGATTATGGTTTGCAAGGAACATAATGGCCTCTTGTAACAGCTGAGTTGTTGCTTTTCTTTTCTTGGCAGAAAAGAGGGATGTTTTGTTGCTGGTTGATTAATCTATTATGCAAATCATTTCATAGCTAATTTGATACAGCCACAAGCTTGCCACAGAAATCATCTGCCTGCTCAGAGCTGAGGAAAGGTGGAGCATCAACAGCTCCATTTGACAGAGCTTTTATTCCCTGGACAAGCAGCTGCAGGGTCACCTCCTGCCCATGTAGGGCTACAGAACACAGGCCAGACCTGCCAGGAGACACAAAAGGAAGGTCCCTTAGGCACCCTTATTTGGTGGAAGGCAAGGAAAGGCCCTTCAGAAGAGCAGCCACTTACAAAATCCTCTTGCACTGGCCATGTGCAAAACATACAGGTGAAAACCACACACAATCCCATCCAGAGACTTTGGCTAGCAGCTTTGAGATTTTAAGATCTGTTTTGGCATTGTTCTTGACATGCACAAGTTTCACCTTAAAAGATGACTCAAATTAGTTCTAACTGGAAGTCTGACTCCAACAAACCACTCAGCCTCTAGCCAGAACTTTTTCACTGAATGAGAGTCCAAATTACATTCAGTACTATCACACAAAGTGACAATAACTGCTGTGATAGGATCTACATGAGCAGCACTTAGGGAACACTTGGTCTCACCCAAAGCACTCTCACTTTGGTTTTGATCTCTTCGACAAAGACTAAGGAGGAAAAATAGGATCTTCTAGCTCCAAGAATAAAGAGGTAGGTTCTGACTACTGTGCTTTACTCTAAGCAGTTCATCTCCACTGCTCAGTTGTGGATGTTTTTCCTCATGCATCTCACACATTCAGCATCGCCTTAGTGATAATTTTAAAGCCTAGCCTGTGCCCTCATTTGTATTCAATTTCCTTCCATGGTAAAACGTTAGGCATTTCATGCTATTCAAACAAAGTCAAAACAAAGCCTCCAAATAAGCACTTCTGAAACATACCTATTCATCTGAGTAATTAGACATTTTCCTAGTTCCAAATGTACCGAAAATCTACTGTCAACCTCCAATGAATGTGCCAGCATTTATCCTAACAAACAAGAGTTCTCTCCATAGAACAGGAGGTTAAGATACATTTAAATTATCATCTCTCCCTACCTGAATTAATCAATGTTTTTAATTATGTAGCATCACCTGAACATAATTATTACTCTAGTAAGTTGTCCACCTTTCTCTGCCAATATGGTGCATAGCTGCTGTTACTCAAGCCAGGTCAGAACATGCTCTCACTGGTCAAAACAATTCCCATTCCCAGTGTAGGCATGCATCCTTCACACCAAGGGGCAAAGCATTTCCTTTCCAAGTGAACTTGCAGCAAATGCTCATGGAGAAGAGTCAGCTGTGGACTTCATACAGGTCACAACCTCTCAACATTTTGCTGGCAGAGGGAAGTACCAGGCAGGGGTGCAAACCTGCAGATTGCTGGAATGGCTCCATGCCCCAGCAGTCTTCACTGTGTCCCTCATGGTCACACAGGACAGATCAGTGGAAGAAGATGGGAGCTGGCAGAGAGAGAAGAGCACATAGCCTGGGGCATGGGCAAAGCGTTAGGATCCACTCAGCTGCCGTGAATCCAAAGTCTGCCCCCAGTCAGTTTCCATCGCCCCCAGGGATGTCTGTACCCGGGCTGGTGTGAATGTTGAGTGCTGCAAGGCCATGTCACAGCACGCTCAGCAGTCACATCCCTGCACCACCAACCTCCTGTTCGAGTCCAGGGGATGTGGAAGGATTCCCTTCATGTTTCCTCACCCCCCAGGCAAACTACAGAGGTGAGCCAACATGTGAAATGCTCAGGCAGCACCCAGTCAACAACCTCAGATCTCCGGCACCATCTTTTCACAGGTTTGTTTCACAGGCTTTTTCCTTTGTATCCCAAAGGAACACCAGGTGACATCTGCTCCACATGCAGTTTGGTCACAGTACACTCAACTTCACTTGACAGTCCAAAGCTTAGCAGGAACTTTTTCAAGTTTGTGACAATTAAGGCAATAGCCTCAATCAAAACGTACTCTGAATGAGAACCCACGTTGCCTTCTCCTGCTCCAGCAGACTATTCTAACAAAACTTTCCCCCCAAGACCACTCTTCCTCTAGACAGTCTCCCCATGAGCCTTCTTCAGGATGGGACAGTACTGCATCCTGCCATTCACATCCACAGCTTCACTGAATGATTGGAATGTAAAAAAAAACACCACCAAAATCCACAAAATAATTCTTACTTTTCAGTATGAGGAAAATGAGGGGGGGAAAGTGTTGATTCTCTCACAGCCATGCAGAAAACAGATCACTCTCAGCTTTTACAGGTGCTAAAGAGAGCTTTGTGTAATGTAACCTTCCTCAAAGGAAAAAATTTCAATGCACAGAAGAAAGAAACAGTAGAAAAGGTAGGCATCTCTCCCTTCTGGTATGCAGTGGATACGCCCAGATAGTGAGACATTTTGAGTCACATCTCTGTGGTGACTAAAAGAAAGTAGTTGCATTTCAGAAGCACTATGGTCAAAACCCCCAGGAGCTACACGGGCTGTAGAAAGAAATCAGAAAATCATTTCTGCAAAAGGCAGAAGAGAAAGGAGACCAGCACAAGTGCAAAACACCACCTCACCTCATGATTCACTCCAAACACAATTGCAGAACAACACCATGACTCTTCACTATTATTCTTTGCAAAGCTTAAACACAGCCTTTTCACACAAGGAAACTCCATGCACCAAGGCAGCCTTCCAGATTCTGCTGACACCCCACCCAAGCCAAGCGGACTTTCAGTGATCACCCACCAAAGAAGAGCACGTTGAACAGCAGTGCTTTCAAGATGTCCCTCACACAGTCCCGCTCTCAGCCATCATCTGGGAAGCATACACACATCCACATGAGGCCCTCTATCCCAACACCCACCCACACAATTTAGGGAAATACAGGCATGGACTGCTCCAAGCACCACTTCCACCCAGCCCCTCCTGCTCCAGCTTACTGTAGGAGAAACACCTTAGAAACCGAGTAAGATTTCTTGTACCAAAAAGGAGGAAGAAGGAAGTAACATTCCCACCCCAAATGCTCCTCTTCCATGAATCCTCTGACTTCGTGCCAAGTTCAAACCGCTTCCCTACTAGGAAAGCCTGTCCTGGCAACAGAAACCCAGAGGGGAACTCGTAACTGGTGGAAATCTCAGAAGAGACCAAGGCAGTTCCACGGTATTTGACCACACATCAAGGCCCACTTTCCTCCACCTCCGCCTCTCATGTCCCAACAGACATCTGCTTGGACAACAAGCTCATTTGAGATAAGTTTCCCACGCAGGAGGTTTTATCTCAGTATCTCTTGCATTAAGATAAAGAACCTTAAATGTCATTGTGCCATAGGGAAAATCATCACGATTCAAACTTAAAATGCAGAGGCAGTGGTATAAAAAAGATTTTCAAACTCCTGCCTTCTCTGACAGAGAGGTCTGCTGCAAAGGCTATAACAAAATGCAAAGCATGGACCCAAAGTAGCATCACATGGCATGATGTTAAATGATTAGAAACAGCAGTACTGACTGGGGACTGCTACAGAATTTGATGTTTGCCCAGCACACACCTCATCGTGCCATGGGACCAACATCTCCTCAGAACCTGCAAACTCAGCTGCTCCTGATCTTGCTTTAGGTTAACAAAAACCACTTGGCACCCACAGCTACAACTGCAGACCTGCCAGACGCTGCACCACGTATACAGCCCTGGCATGTGTGCCCAGCTCATGTGGGGCACTCCATACCCAGTGGAAAACTTCACATCCAAGGAAAGACAGGCACATTTGGTTGGCAGCACCAGACACAGCAGCTGGATGTCTGCTTATTCCCCCTGGGCTCTAGGGGGAAAGAGCACTCAGGAACAGCAAGCAAAGGTGATGGCAACAAAAAGTCTGAGAGCAGAGGAACCCATCACTACACACAAACTCCCTGATAGAGAAGCTCTGTTCGTGGAAGGTCCCAAATGTCCCAGTTCTTCTATTAATGCCTCAGGTAAGGCAGTGAACACTTTCATCATCTCCTGCTTCACAGCTTGCTCCCGGCAACTCCAGATTTTTCCCCACAAGCCCCAGTTCTGCCCCACTTGTTCAGATATCCATCTGCTCTTTGCCTTCTTCAGATTCCTCTAGGCACCACAACCAGCTGATTCCAATCTGCTGCCCACCACAACTCAAGCACCCAGGACCCACCCTAATTGCCATCCTGTGCACCCTATTCCCTATCACATCAAGGCAGGGTCAGCGTCCTTACACTGCATTTTCTGGTCATCTACAGATTTGCAAACAAGCAAGCTGTGTTGAGAGCTCGTTTTCAGATCTGCAAGTATCAGCATAAATGATAATGCAGAACGACAAGTCCTTGACAGCGACGGACATTTGTTTTTTTATTTGTTTAACAGCCACTGTTACGAGGTTAGATGAGATGGAAACCAACTGCCTTCCTGTAGTCAAGGGTGCAGTGGAGAGAACAGTTTTCAGATTAGCATTACAAGAGGGCCTCTGTGTCCTCTGTACAACAAGGACAATGCCAATTGCACAGGAACCAGATAATCACAGAATGGTTTGGGTGGGACTATAAAGATCATCTAATTCCAATCCCTCTGCCATAGGCAGGGACACGTTCTAGTCCAGAGTAAAAATCAAAAAGCAGCAACTGTCCCTGCAGCTACTCCCATACAGGTAACAACTTTCACAGCAAAGGGACTCCTTGGCAGATTCCCCTTGATGCCAGTGCCCTTCCAAGACCTCCCCTTGGAGAAAAGAAAGGCTGAACAAGGCACAAGCAGAGAAAGTTGCTACCCAAGGCACTGTTAGCACAGATAAGCTGTTATAAACCAAGATCATCGGCAACTGCAGGAATCAGATTTTCTTCCACCCACGTTGTCTTCCCGTCCATGATGCCAAAGCGCTACAACCGTGGGCAATGTTTATGTTAACACAGCTATTAGTACCTGCAAACCAGGGGCATGGCCACCAAGCCCAACCTGCTGTCTGGATGGTGCAGAAGACAGAGGGATTTGGGGGGTTTGTAAAGCTTGCAAAGCTTTACGTTCCTGCCAGGTCAGCCTGATGACTCTGTTCCCTTTCTGCTCGTTTGCTGTGTCCTCATTTAAAACAAAAAAAAAACACAAAAAAAAAAGAGAAAGAGGAGCATTTCAAAGATTTGTCCTCGGCACGTTCGAACTCTCAAAGGCGTTCTGTTACAGCAAGGCTCGAAAAGCCCATATTTCACAAAAACCAAGAGGGATGCCTCCCGTGCGGGCTAGAAACAGCGCAGGCAGGCACCGCGGCCGCGTGTTTACACACACCAGAGGCGGGGAAAGCGCCGAGACGGGGAGAGGGCGGAAAACCAGCCCCGGAGACAGGGATGCGCACCCCGAGCCCATCCCTGCGGGGCAATTCCCCGGCACACACCCCGCGGGGCTCGGGGAGCCAGCACAGCCCTGCTCGGCCCCGGCACACACCCCGCGGGGCTCGGGGA
>VWZF01002523.1:891067-988407 GCA_013396755.1 Sclerurus mexicanus
GCTGCTGCTGCTGCTGCTGCTGCTGCGCGGGCACGGCGGGGCTGGGTTCGGCCGAGACCCCGCACACCGGCGCCCGCAGCCTTTGTTGGGGGCATTCCCGCACACCCGGGGCAGGCCCCGCGCCCCCTCCTGCCCCGCAGCGGGCCGGGCGCCGTGCAGCCGTGTGTGCGCATCTGGGGAAGGCACCGCGTCCCGTCGCTGTGCCCTCCTCACGTTCTCAGCGTGTGTTACAGCTGGGCTGGGGCGCTGCTCCATAGGCACGGTCGGTGGGTTCCCATGGATCATCGCCTGCTGCTGGGGCACACTACAGCCTATGGAGGACCAGCAGTGACTCCTCACTCCCTCTTTTTACTCCCGAGAGGCTGGGTTGCTCCTCGGATGGCTTGTGAACAGCGCAGCGATGGGAGAAGGTGTTAGTGGGACTTGTTTAGGGCATGAGCGGGCAGGACGCTGATGGTTTCAGTAGTTTTGTTGTTCGGTGTGGTTAGGAGTGGAAATTGTTGTCTGCAGAGTTTTAACCACTTCTGCCGGTTTGGACACAGAGCAGCTGGGTCAATCAATCGATCTGTTTTAGCTTTGAAATGGTCGTTATTTGTCTCCTGGGAGAAATGTTGGGTTTTTTTCCAGGAACACCCTCTGAAATCTGACTTGGTTAGTTTTAATAATACGTCGCAAGAAGATGGTTGTTGGAGTTAAAAAAAGCTGTTTCCCAAATGTGTTTTGTCCAGGTTTGCTCAAAAGGGGCTGAAAAATTAAAGGGTCTTTCAGGGGTAGGTGTCTCATAAATTCAGAAACATGTTGTCTTGGTAGGGTAGAGGTGTGGTGTGTAGTGGGGCTGTTGTTTCTGGAAGTGGCTTACGTGGTACAGTAAGATGGCAAAATACTGTTTTTGTGAAGACTAGATGACTCCACTTATTGAAACTGTACTTTCATACAAGCTCATTGCTGGCCGTACTGGTTCCTTCTCCGATGGGCTGAGAGGAGAAGTAGCTGTGGCGTCACTTGTTGTCACTTGCCTGGGTATGGACACCTATTGGACTGGTTGAGGTCTTCCCATGCTGCCCAAGTTTTTGGCTTTGTGGGTGAAATCTGTTCTCAGGCTGAAAGGGACTCTTGTTCAGGAGATACTGACCTGCATCTGGTTCTTGGGAGTGGGAGCTGTGGCTCGAATTAATGGGAAAGGGAAAGATGAAGTCACCGAAAGGGTATTTTCAGGTGCATATTCAACTGGCTTGATGCTCTTGTGCAAGAAAGGGCAGGTACCTGATGTCAGCCCTCTTGGTCAATAAATAGGAGGCTCCTGGATGCACTAAGCACTATGGTTTGGACTACTCAGCCCTGCCTCATCATGCAAGCCCCATGGTGTAGTAACTTGCTTTTCCAGTTTAGTTTTGCAAAGGGCTGCAGTTGAAGGTGCAGTAAGCTGGGGTGGGGCAGCAACACCTGCACTTTTGGTGAGGATACTCACCTGATAATTGGCTGTGAAAGATTCCCTTCTCTTCTGATCAGGCAGGAATCCTGGCTGTTAAGCCCACCCTAATTACCTGCTGTTAACTCTTGAGTTCTGCTTCACCAGGCTGCAGTTGCCTGCCAGCCCGTATTTCCAACAGGTTACAATACATTTTTAATCAGTGCTGTGCTGGCATGGACTCAGTCTGAGGTCTTTAGTATTCAAACAGTGGAACTCAGGACTTCAGATAACACTGACAGCACCGGTCTGCTTGATATGGATTTGCATATGGGAGAGCAAGTTTGACTTGATTTTCTGAAGGTGTTACCTTCTATCAAATTTGTTCTTATCAAAGATGCTGATTTAGACTTTTGAAAGGAAGCACGATGAGAATCTGGCTAATTCACATCACCTTCTGCAGGGCATCACTTAGTCAGATTAGAAATACATGAAGATCCTCTTGCTGATGTTCTCAGGACTTGAATCCTTGGGAAAGGAGGACTCAAGCCTTTGGTGGCATTTGGCATTCGAATCTCTTGTGGTGAATGGGTTGAGTTTTTGTCAGCTTCCACAGCTACTTCCTTTCCTTTTTTTTTTAATTTGCTGCTGTTGCAATAGGTGGGTGATTCCCTTCAATAGGCTCTGGTCCTCTTCAGCTTCTCCCATTTTCAAAACTGGTGTCTGTGCCATCAGAGGGTGCAAGTGGCTGGACTTTGAACCCAGGACAAGGAGTAGGTGGAAAAGCAGCAGCAGGAGTTTGGCAGCCTGTTTCTTCTGGACTTAACATCAAAACCAAGCAGCCACCATTTGTAATTCCAGATGCAACATAATTTCCTTTAAGTTTCCACTCATGGTCAATGGCTGTTAAGTGAGGAAGTGATACAGTAATTATTAATTCTCACCTCTCCTTTGGCAAGTGTTTGGGAAATGTCATCCATATTGGAGGAGAAAAGAGCTTTTCCTAAACATCTGTGTTGAAAAGTTCTTTTGTGTATATAATTTTAGTGTCTATGAATTGACTTTGAAATCATCTTGCCAAGAGAAGTCAAGGGCTGTCAGTGCCCTTCTAGAAGAAACAGTGCTTATATCATCCTAAACAGGGTCATCTGAGATCTGCAGAAATAATCGTCCGTTCTGTTTAGAAAATAGTCTGTTCCTAGGGCACATGTCCTTTTTTTAGACTGCTATGGGGATGAAAAAAGAGCTTTGTGTCTCAAAATGGCATGGGCGTCTGCTGTTTGTTCCGTGCAGCAAGTCGTCTTCTCGCTGCTCTGACATCACCCTGGATGGCTGCGGAAGCGCTGCTCAGCACAAGTAGTGGGATAACACTTCTGCGCAGGCAAACATGCTTAATGTTCAAATTAATAAAGATTTAGTGCTGGAGAATGACAGAAGGCTTTGGAGAAGAGGCGAGCATGACTCCTGCCTGCCAGATTGCCATGGAAACACCAATACCTCTTCAGCTCTTTAATTGCCTTCCCTACATTTTTTAGTTCAAAATGTTTTTTTTAAACTAAGTGCTTTATGTTGCAGTTCTGGATTTTAGGCATTTTGGCTTTGTTTGGAAAACCAAAAATAGGGAAAGGGAGGGAACAGTAGCTGTAAGGAGATGGAGAATATGGCGACTGGCTGCTTTCAAACTGTGTTACAAGTTCGTCCTGAATTCAATAGTATTATAACATGAGCTTTTATTGGTAGTTTTTCAACAGCAACTGTGTCACATGAACTGTAGCTGCATCTAATATAAAAGTTGTCCTGCAACTTCCTGTGCCTAAGACCCCAATGACAAAAGACTTCAACTCTACCTGTGAATTTGCACGATGGTCCCCAGCTGTGTTCATAGAAGGGTTTTTTTTTAATTACTAAATTTAAA
This sequence comes from Sclerurus mexicanus, assembly GCA_013396755.1. Lineage (NCBI taxonomy): Eukaryota > Metazoa > Chordata > Aves > Passeriformes > Furnariidae > Sclerurus > Sclerurus mexicanus. Next base: position 894,391 of record VWZF01002523.1, read on the forward strand.
TTAGTAGGGTTTTTTCTGTTCCTATATGGAGGAGAAATCTGAAAGAGATAATGGCAGGGCATGAAGTTTTTTTGCCTTTGAGAGGGCTTGATATAGTCAGATTCGCTGTTGGCATTCTTAAATTGAAAAAAAAAAACCTGATGAACTTCTTTAGCAGAATTTCTTCTTCATTACAGTCTGGTTCTTCTGAAAGCCACTTAAATATTCTCAATTTTTTTTACACTTGTCTAGACACATCAGTGGAGGAAACCAGTTTAGATGTTGGGATTTTCTCTCCCAAAAAGTATGGAGTGTTGGTTGACTGTCTTCACACTCCTCTGAACTCTGCTTAGGTTCTTAGCTTATGAGTCTTGTACTATCCCATTGATTTCACACTTTTGTGTGTAAAAACATTGGAAATGTCTTAATCTGATTAAAGCATTTTACTTTACAGACTATTTCCATGCCCTGTAGACAGTCTTTGTCCTTAACTACTACGCTCCTCTCTGTGAAGTGCAAACTGGTCAGCTTGTTTGAATTTCCCAAATGTTAACAGTTTCTAAATCTGAGCAGAGTATAAGGCTTTACTGCTTTTTCGCAGTAAGGATTTTTATCAGTTTGCTCCCTTCCCTCTCTGTGTGGCTGTTGTGGGGTGATCTGTTCATCAGAAAAAAAGCTCTTTTCCTATTTTCAGTTAGCTGTTATTTACTATGGGTTCTTCCCTGGTATTATTTATTATGGGTTCTTCCCTGGTACGTAATCTCACTGGAATTCTAATCTCTTGAGGTTAGTGAATAGTGTAATTAGTCCTTTGTGGTTTTCCTCCAAAATTTGGTTATCTTTTGGGTGTTCTCTCCATTTGTGCAGTGCTGCTTACTGCTTACCAGCTTTCTCAGCAGTTGTTTGTGTGGTGTGCGGTGCTGCTGTGGGAGGATTTTGTCCCATTTTGCACGTTGAAGGCCTTCCTTCAGAATGTACCTCATGTTTCAGCATTTTCTCGTAACTGCTTTTTTCACGGTCTGTTTTTCCTGAAGGGAATCAGCAGCTGTTTTTCGCTCCCTTGGAATTTGAGACCCCCTTGATTTGTTGTGTAGCTGGTGTTTCTGGCCATGCTGATGGTCCTCCTCTTCAGAGCTGATCCACCTCTGACAAGCAGCCTTGAGCATGGGATTTTCCATGCATCTTGTGTTGCTGTTGTTTGAGGGCTTCAAATCCTTTTTCCCCCTTTCTTTTAGTACATAATGGGTAGCACAGTTGATATATGAGGCTGTTTCTCATGAATCTCAGTGAAGACAGAAAATACAGACTACTTAAACATTACTGAATCCTATTTTGTTCTTCAGTTTTCTTTCTAGTCTTAAATATGTTTTTAGCCTGACTTTTCTTGTATGTTCAAGTAGGTTGTTTTCCACCCTCTCCCACAAGAGGTTTTGAACCTGCAGACAAGCTTCAGCCACAAATGACAAAGGCCTTGGTTCTGATACTTAGTGAGAAATTTAGGGACAGAAAGAGGATATAGCGTCCTTCCAAGGAGAAAGCTGCACCAGCTTGACTGTGTTCTCTGCCAGAATGTTTCTCTCCCCTTATTTAAAGTAAAGCCTTTGGTCAAAGCCTGCACCTTCTTAGATGCAGGATAATCAACCACAAAGCTACAGGAAACCAGCTTTATAACATCTCTTTCTCATAGCATTGTTTTGGTATTTTCCATTTTTATTTCTGCTTGACTTTTTCTCAACTTGTGGGCGAGGAGTTTATTGGCATTACTTTGCTTTTAGTAGTTGCAACAAAGCCCTTTCAGACTTGCTGTGGTTATGGCTGTGTTTTTCTATAGCAAAGTTTTTTTTAAAAGCTGACACTTAGAGCTTCTGATCTTGATCCTTCACTATTTCTTTTCATTTTCCAGCCTAGAATGTATCTGAATTTATAGTGGACAGATTAAGTGTGGAAACTGAATCACCACTTCCAGATCATCTTGGCATTGTAAAGAACAATGAGGCAGAAACAAAACTTTTCTTTTTCTCCTAGATTTGCTTTAAGTATCTCTTTATCCAATAAAATTAGAGCTAGATGAAACCATGCTCCAGTTATGTGCGAGGTTTGGATTTGGATGTGGAGAATCTCAATACTCTCTATAGTGGATCTGCGAGTAACACTTTCTGCTTGTGCTCATTTTACAGCAGTGGCTACCTCTTTTCCCCTCTGGCCTTATAGAATAGTTCTGGTAGGATGTTAAATGTCAGGTTAGGGTTTGCATCTCAATGCAGGCATGTGCAAGGGTTTGTATGGACTCCAGGCTGGCTTGTGTCGCTAATAGTGTTCATCTTGCCTGCACTTAGAGCCCTTACCTGAGAAATCCTTCAAACTCTGCTGCTGTGACTGCTAGAAATTGGATACCCCTTTCAGAAAGGGTGGCCTGCCCAATTCTTGAGAGGCCAGTCTTTCGAAAATCATGGCGTGTCTTCCCAAGGGAAGGGACTGATAGGAATCATGAGGCAATTGAGTACATGGGAAAGCCATGGGATTTCCCCTTGGAGACCTGCTGGCATATTGGAGCAAGCCTTCCACTGCACCAGAGTGTGAGGACTGAAAACATCACTGCTTGTACTTGGTCTGGGCTAACCCAGCTTCTGGGAGTCTTGGTGGTTCTGTCAAGCTATGGCAAGTCCAGAAAACCACTCGACAATTCACCATTTCTGTTTTTGTTCAACACGGAAGAAAACGCTCAGAAGCAGTGTGCTGGACTCAAAGGCCTGACAGCATGCTGGTTCGCTCTCTATATGCCTCCTAGAAAAGTGGCTTTACCTTTCTAAGGCAAGGCTGTCTTCTCTCAGGCTGTACATACCAGAGTATTTCCAGTTAACGTAATGGGTGTAGTGAAACAAAGTCTTTATGCCAGCTGAGGTGGAAGGTAAAGTTCGTGATACTTTTAACTCTTGAGCACAATGTGGTAGAGGGACGTGGAAGTAGCTTTTGAAGTAAGTAGTGTTGAAATGCCTTGGTTTTGCATACATTGTGAAATTTTGAAAGATATCATGAAATACAGGAAGACAGTGCTCTGTGCAAAGAAATGCTAATTTTACTGTGAGAACTGTAGTCTTCGATTTCCCTTGTGATTTCTTTTTTTTTTTACAAAGAAGTCATGTGGCTATTTAATACTCATTTTAATGTAGAATATAGTTACATTTACATTCACTTAAGCATTAGTTGCATTTCAAAGTATTTCTATTCAACCTGTTTTAGTCTAAAGCTGAAAAACTTCAAAATATTTTTGTGTTTGTTTTCTTAGTGTCTTTCACTTCTGAATTACTACAGACAAAATATATATTTAGGAATTTATTGCCACATTGTCTCTGTTAAAGAATTGTAAGGGCTAGTAGTAGCTTAATGACCTTCTAAACAGCAGTTCAAGGTGGGAATAATTTGTCAAAAACCTGGGGAAAAAATTAATCATTACTTTCCTAAAGCCTCTCTGCTGTGTCTGTATTCAGCCCAGCAAGCCAAACTGGAATCACTGATTTGGATCCTTGCTGTGACCCCGAAAGCCTCCAGCCTCTTGTTCCCCTCCGTGCAGTTGTGCTGGGAGGTGTTTTTGGCCAAGTGCTGGTTAAGCTTTTACTATGTGGGTTACAAAATCAACTGGCTGCTCAGTTCTCACTGGGGACGCAGGTACTCGACGAGATTACAAAATTGTGTTTGAAAGCATGAGCACAAAAGAAATAATCCTCTGAGTATTTGCTTCACTGGCTTGATTGGTGTGAAAAGAATGAAAATTCAAGGTGGTGAGATGAGAATACCAAGCTTGCTTCCCCCCATGTTCTCTGAAACGTGGTAAGGCTTGCTTTAGCCCTCCTCCATTTCCCTGGAGTAGCAGGGGTGGTGGGAGTCCTCGGAATCATTACGCTTTCTGCTGGACACAGTACAGTTTCTCTTGGACAGTGTAACCGAGCTCTGCTAACTGGAGCTAATCTTTGCTGTGAAAACAAGCTGCTGCAGTGTTAGACAGCAGCAGATGAAGTTTGGAATCAAAGCCATGTGGATGTTGCCGTTAAATGGGATAAAAATTGTCAGACAGGTGCAAATCAGCGTAAGTGTTCTTGCCCGCTGTGGGGGGGAATGCCATGCAAAATCCCTGCTAATATTTCTGTCGCTTAGTAACCCTGACCTCAGGGGTTATCTGAAAGGGGCTCAGAGTGGAATTTTGTTCATTTCCTGAGAGCTCTGCAGAAGCAGCGCCATCCAAGTGCCCCTTTTTCAGAAATGAAGTTAACAGCAACAAGCATACTTGTATTGTGGGAAACACTGATAGTTTTCCTGGGGAGCTGAGTTTAATTTAACTGTATTCTCTGTAGGGATTGCAAGCATGAAACGTTCCTATAGTGCCTCGTAGTGCGTGTGACCTGTTTATGTGCTCCAGGGTTATTGAGAAATAACACTTCAAGCCCTGTACAGCAGAACTGGAGTCTGTTCCAAGTTGTCCAATTGCTGGACTGAATTTGGGCTGATTGCAGGGAGAGCTTAGTGGGACTGGTATGTTAACTCTTCTGTTTCTGAGTCCCATTCCTTTAGTCACCAGCATATCAACTTCAGTGGTGGTTTGGACCAGTTTTTCCTGGTGCCCCTTACTGAATTTGTATTGGAAATGTAATACCTCTTGAAGAAAGGAAAACCATCCTTAAAAAAAAAGGGGGGGGGCAATTTGCCATACAACAGCTGGCAATTTAGGTGGTTGGGTATTATTGATGCCTGTAGGTGCATTTAATTAAGATTGGTTAAACACTTTTCCAAATGCAATAAGGTTGTGGAAATGAGATCCATAAAGACACGGCATTGTGTGAGTTTGGGGGCCAGGAGACAGAACTGGAGGCTGGGAAGAGCTTGTGACTTCTTGGTATGTGGATTAGCTTGGGATAGGACCCAGATGATCTGGTTCTGAGAGCTTTATCCATTAGTTTGGTGCTATTCAAATGGCAGGCTGTGGTCTAGGTGGACTGGCTAAATTTTTGTGGTTTCAGAGTTGCCCTCTGCTCCTGCAGGGTTTCATAATTCTCACCCCTCTAGTCACTTCAGAAATAGACACAATGCTGATTCAGGTCCCTGTGAAGGGACCAGCACTTGCCAGAGCTGGAGCTGATGTATTGCTTCCATCAGGACAGACTTCACTAGAGCTTCCAGTAGATTTGGATAAAAATTGACCAGCCCTGAACTGTATCATACTTAATGCCTTTTTTAAAACATAGTAGTGAAAATAAATTTAAGTTAGAGCATCTCTTCCTTAGAAATACTAAATTTTTGCTGAAAGTCATTAACAGCTCTGATGTTTCCACTTACTCTCAAACACAATTCTGTCTGACATCAGAGTCCCACAGCAGTAGATGTAGTAGCAAATTCTGGATTGCTAGAGATTTGTCAGGTGAGCTCACGAGGGACAGATGCCCCTATTTCAGTGCCAAGTGTTCCTAGAGACAGTAAAAAAGAAGGAAAGAATTGGAGACAAAATATTCTGGAAGAAGGCTTGGGGGTAGTTGCCTCTTGTTTCAGAGACTTTCAGTCCAGAATTTTGATCAGAAAGTAGTAACTGAGGACATCTAACCCAAAACGTGCAGGTGCTGACATGAATGCCTTTGTAGCTTGCTGAAATTACTGAATGCTTTGCTTTGAAAATCTACCTAAAAGAAATTCTGGAAAGATTTGGTTGCCTGATGAACAATCTGTATTTGAGTCTTCTTCCAGTCTGGCTCTTTTGATGCTGCCAGAGGTGAAATTAAACTATGTGATAGTGTCTTTGGTTTTTTTCCAGTCCTATAAAATTTTCATTTGCCCAAATATGCTAATGAAGCTTTGACTTGACATGTATTGTGGCTACTGATTTGACTGTTGTTTTCTTTTCTTTCAGCTTTGCAGTGTATGGATGATTCCAAGCCATGTGTTAATGAGGGAAAGTGCATTCCGTATCAAAATGGTACAGGATATTGCAAGTAAGTTTCATTTCTAATCCATTTAATTATCAATCTTCTTTCATTCAGGGTTCTAACCAGAAAGAAAATGTGAATTCTTAAGGTTTTCTTACTGGGTGCTTCCAGCATAAGTTTTAGCACTGTTGGTATTTCTTGATAATGTGCTGTTTCTTGTGTGCTGGCTTTCTTTAATGTGAGAAATCTGTAATTCTTGTTCAGTATTTGGGTTTGAATCTTGTCAGTTGGATTTTTTTGCATTAGATCAGGAACTCGGGCCAAACCAATCATGTAAACTCTGTACCTTGTTTCTAGACCCATAAGTTAAGTTGAAACTTGCTCTTCGTTTTATAGGTTGTCTTACTTTTTAGATCTTCAGCCTCAATTTGAATATTTTTGAGGTTTTTCAGAACTATTCCCCACTCTGAAGTATGCCAGCTCCCTTCTATGTGCTTGAGAGAAAGTAATATCTGGGAGTTGCAAAACCAAACTAACAAAAGCCCCCAAGCAAACATCCACCATTGTTTTTAACATGTATTTGATTTTGCTAATGTTGGTACTCATCTTTAATGGTGCCTTCACTTTGCTGCTGTGTGGAAAACTCATAAGCAGGAGCTTTGACAGGGTGTGTGAGAATGATATCACATCTATTGAAATGCAATTCACCTCTCAAACTGCAGTATTTGGATTTTTTTTTCTAAATGAAGTGATATTTTGCCTAGAGATGAATCCTCCTTGTTTGGCAGGCTTAATTTACCATGTCTGCAGTAAATAGATTATTTTCTAAACATTGTTTACTTCATCAGTGCAAGTTACGTGACTTTCTAACATGCTAAATCACTATGTTAATGCCAGCATTCTTTAAATATTAGTGAGTTTTGTCTTGTTGATTTAGCCTGGCTAACACACAGGTCTACTCTTTACCCTTCTCTACACATCCATCTTCCCTAGCCACAACCTTTAGTTCTCTATTAATGTGGTACATAAATCTCAATATACTTAAATTGCACCTGTGACACACAAAGGGGAAATCATAATCTAATTTGAGGTTCTTCTCAGTTTCAAATCAATACCTGCTGTGCAGAAAGGCCACAGTAAAGCAAATATGTAGCTTGTTATTCCACCAAAGTTTCTTTTAGAACTTCTAACTCTTACTGCTTCCTAGTCTTTTCCTTTCCGTGGCTTTATATTGATGTCAAATCAAATGAGCTGCCCTTCTGAAAAGAAAGCTGGGACTTTTCCTGCTTTGAACTTGTATTTTGAGACTGAAACAAGAAATAGTGTGAGGTTAGTAGGTCTTTCTGATGTGTACTTAAGCATGTCAGTCTGGAGCCAAAGTATGTAGGTCACAATGAAGGTAATAAACAGGACTGGTGTTGATGTTGGTGCTGCTTGTACCTTCCTAAGGATGTTTTCTTCAAGTTCCATGTTTCTCTTAACCATGTTCTAACAATTGTTTTTTACAGTCTCAGTTGATTCATCTGATTAACTTCTGTTCACTATTTGTAGTGCAGTCCAGATCTTGACACATTTCCCTCATTACAATGGCAGCTTTGACCACTCTTATGTTTTTGAGCACACAGAGTTATTTATAATTCTAATGTTGCCTTCCTTTTTGTGCAGAGTGGTCTTGCAGGTTTTAAGTCAAGCCCTCCTTCAAGTAACAACTCAGTTCCTTTGCAGGTGCCAGAGTAATTGGAAAGGCTAATAGAGGACTGTGTACAGAGATTAGTATGTGTCTGTTTTTCAGTTCTGGCTCAAGAACTCTTTGCAGAAAGGAGGAAAAAGGTAGCAAAACCCACCTCAGATGTAGAGTCTCTACCTTTAGCAGGCTGATTCTTAGCATCCTGTTTTGGTTTTAACTTTTTTTTTTCTTTCCTGCACTATGAGGAACTCTGAATAGGGGAACTTTCAATCTGGTTTAGTAACCTAAATTACTTTATGAATTTTTGGTTGCTGTACGAGTAGAAATGTTTCGCTCAGGAGACTGAATTTATTACGAAAACAAGTAGTTTGGCTTGCAGCTCCACAGGATCACTCAATGATTAGCAACATCTCCACCCCTTCCACTTTTTTCAAGTTATCTGCAGTACTTCCTCTGCTGAGCAATAAGTTATTATAACAGGCTCTCTTCCTCTTTCTGTATCTCCTCTCAGCCAAGCTGTTTGTTGTAGCATGTGGTCGGGCCATCCAGTCCATCTTGCTGCCTGTAAGAATCAAGTGAAGGGCTGAGGGAGAACCTGCATCAGCAATAATCAAATGTCATAAGACATGAGTAAGCACTGATAACAAAACACGTAGTCTAGATATTTGGCCCAGCAGAGAATGGCAGCTTAGTGCTGAAACAGCTTTCTTTGTCCAAAAATCCTGTAGCACCTACTCCATTAAAAAACAAAGCTGATTTTCTGCTAAGGAACCTTTATTATGGTGTATCTGGCATCTGTTATGGGAACAGCAATTGTGACCCTTGTAAGGAAGCAGGGGTTGGATCTTTATCAGATTGCTCTTGTGAGCGCCCTTTAAGTAGCTCCGTTCCCTTGGTGACGCTGCTGGCCTATGGCTGTCGTTCTGTGGCACTGTTTGATAGAGTTTCTGACCTCCTTTGACCTTGATTTTATATTTAGAAAATTACACATTCCTGTGTTTGCATCTTCCAAGGCCAGATTTTTTTGCCTGAGAGCTCTTTCTACACTCATTCAGCGACCAGCATGGTGAGGATGCACGCCTTATTCCAAGGACTGTGCCTGTATCTGCAGCAGCATTGTGGAGGGGACCCATGCTTCCAACCTTTATAGCTTCTGCTTTGACAAAAAGCAGTTTCAGTTTGGAGTTTGGCTTTGCATTGCACTGTGATGGGGGTTTTTTTGTTGTTGTGGTGGGTGGTTGGTTTTTTTTTTTCCCCCCCTCAAAGCATCTCCAGGGAGCCTTTTGCATGTTGAGGTGTCAGTCATGAAGGAGCCTTCTGGCATCCTCTTGTATCCAGCAGAGAAGCAGGATAACAATTCCTTGTTGCTTACTGCTAATTATGAACATCATAGGAAAACTGTTTCTTCTCTCCCTGCTGGTGGATGACTGGAGAAGCAATAATAGGAGGAGTCTGTGGGGTAGTACTGTGAACTTGTGGTGTTTCTACAGTTGCAGCAGGCTGGGAAGGAAGGTGTGTGTACAGGGAGCTGTTTCAAGGACAAGCAGAGCAGAGATTTTTGGCATTGCTGCCTGCTGTTTTCTGAGTGTAAGGCTCTGCTCTGCTGCAGGTGGATGTGGGATTGGGCAGTCCCTCTGTGCTTGGAGTGGGGCAGGGCCCTAAGGGAGAGAGTCTCTTAACTGATTTCCCCATGTTTGACAGCTGTGGCCTCTCCCAGCTTCCCACCCCAGTGAAAGGGAGCAGAAGCAAGACTGTGCCAGGGAGAGAAGCAGAAGTGGGAAGGGAGTTGACACAGGGGTGCTCCAAGGTTTAGGGAGGAAAATGGGCCTTGCTACTTCTCATGCTTGGCAGGCTTTGAAGATGGATTTTTGACCTTAGGACTGTTGCAATTTGTGTGTCCAGAAGGGATAGCCATAGCTCTGTATGAAACCAAGTACTGCTCTAACACTAAGGTCTTTTGTTAGTCTTGATGGTGTAAAGAAACCTCAGAGCTGTGCTTAGTCAAATGGGGAGTCTGAGGTGCCAAAAGCATGGTCTTCTTCAGCACATCCTTTCATGCCCCAAGCTGTCAGGGTTTGTGCAGTTTTGTGTGCTCCTGTCTCTTCAGCAAGCAGTGTTTTTCACACTGGGTGCAGAAGTTTGTGCGCCTTTTACATTGCATGGTACAATTTTTCCCTCTTTTTCTGCCGGCTGGCAACAGGAGGACCTCAAAAAATGCTAAACTCAATGCATGGCATGGCAGTAAGAGGCTTCCGTCCCAGTTCTAACCATCAGTAAATCCAGCACCCTTGCCAGGTTTTTGACCTACCTTTCCTTCCAGCTGGATCTTCATAAATGAATTTTAACATGGATTTATGAGGACTTCTGGGGCTGAAAACAAGATCCTAGACTGCAACATTGCTTCTGAGACTGTAGCTGATATCTTCTTAGGATCTGCCTCGAGAGACTAATCACTCCTAGACCAGTGAATGGGGAATACCCATTGGAGACCTTGTAGCAGGATGAGGTCTGAGAGTTTTCCAGAAGAGGCTAAATGCAGAAGTTGAAAAGTTGTCCCTTTCTGAGAATGGTCTGCCCTTTTCTGTTTCCTTCTGTCTCCTTTCAGAAGTTAAAGGAGACCCTTGAGACCAGGGCAGAGGAAAAAGGGGAGGGTACATACTCTTTTAGCTTCAATTCTGGGAACTGGAGCAGTGATTTCAGTCACTCAGTCAAAATTTTCTATTGTGATTTACCTGTGCAGACCAAAAGCTGTTCAGAGCTCTGATGGGCAGAGAAAGCTGAACTAAACCTTGCCCGTTTGAACTGTGGCTGCTGCTCCTCAGAGCACATTGGAGTGGAACGCTTGTAGAGGCACTTTCTGTGCACTAGGAACAATAGCTGTGTGCTGCTTTAAACGCAGGGCAGAGAGGCCGTCCCATCCCATACTTTGCATTCAAAGTATGACGCATAAATGGGTGCCTTGAGACATGGGAAGGAGTGTTTGTAAAGCTAACCAGAGAATCCTGTTCTCCCTCCTGAGAGGAGGTGTAGGTGTGGGAGTCAGAACCCGGGAGCCAGGGGGAAGTCTGGTTAAAATCTGTAACAAAATAGTTGAGACCCTTCTCATGTTAGTCATCAGACTGCATTTTTTCCCCCCCCATCTCCCTTGAAGCATCTTCCAGTCAAGGAGAAGGGAGTGTTGGGCTGAGGAGGGGGGGAGAAGCAAGACTACTAGGAAATTCTTCCCTTTGCTTTTTAAATGAAAACCATCTGCTTCCTTCTGTGCATCTCCAGATGATATCATGGGCCTGAGTAGAAAACTCCCATGAAAATCAAACATCTGGAAGTCTGGTTAAAATTGTCTATAAGGTGCATTTGAAGAGACTGTCTTATGAATGTGCCCAGGCAAATATAGTACAGCAGATGAGGAAGTTTTTCCAACAGGCCAGACGTACTTTCCAAAAGTCTATTGAAAGCAGGAGAGAACTAAGTTTTGGAAGGTAACTTCAGCATAGTTTTGTGGCAGAAGAGCCAAAAGTGCAGCTTTTGTGAATCTTTTACTTTCACTTGCAGCAGTAGATTGTTAGAGTGAATGCAGCTCTGTGGATTTGTGGATACTTCAAACTGGGATAAATACCTTCGTTTTGTTTTTACGTCTCTTGTTTAGCTCCATGAGAGCCTGAGCTAAGGCAAATGCAGGCTGGAGCTGAAAAGGAGGAGGGGAAAAAAAAAAAAGGCTGAGCTCTAAAGTATTTGTGCTGGAAAGTAGCCCAGAGAGAGTAAAGGAGAAGCTTTAATTAGAAGCAGCTGCATAGCTGATGCAGCCCACAGGACATTTTCCCATTTCAAACTCTCTAGCTTTCAGAAATCATGATTTGAATTAAGTTGTATGTGAAATTTGTTCTTAAAAGATTAAATTCCTGTTGAAGTAGGTTAAGAGACCTCATGTGCCTCCAGAAAGTGCCAGAACAAACTTCGTCTTCCTGTTTCTTTTTCTGAGTGTTAGATGGAAAACTGAGGAGAAACAGTGGCTTTTATTTGGAAAAGATTTGGTTTCCTGTTCTGAGCATGTCATTTGGAGCTGACACAAACTGCTACAATTTTAAGCTGCTCTGTAGACAAGTGGCTTTTTTTTTTCCTCTCCTAAAGAGAACTTGAAAGAGTAGGTTGGGATGAGAGCAGAGCAGGGGTGGTGAGAAGCTGGAGTTGCTCTTGAGTTTAATCATATCCTTTAAAGAAGTCTGGACTTAGACCATGCATTTTCAGTGTTTGCCTCTATTTTTAGCGAAACAATGTGGTGCCCAACATGAATTGGGGGCAAATATTTGCAGTTTTGTCTACACCAACATTTACAACTAAATTACTAGTATTTGTGCCTAGAAATGTTGATGACAGGAGACATGGTTCAAAATCTGGACTGTAGGTTTTTTGTTCTTTAACTTTCAAAAAAGATTGAACTGAATTGCTGGAGGGGAAAGTCGCATAACTGTGCGACCAAGCACTTCTCCAGGAGGAGAACAAAGTGGTGGGTACAAGGGTTGTGTGTACCTGACCTACCATCTTTCCCCAGGCAGGCATGTTCCCTCTGGCATATTCTGTAAGGCTTTGTCCTTCCAAATATAAAGAGCTAAAGTTAAAAGAGCTTTTGCTGTTCCCTGCCGGAGCACTCCCTCATGTTTTTCTGATTAGCCTCAGAAGATACCAGAACAAGCCTGGTCTTGGAGCACTCTTCAACTTTGTACCAGAACATTTGTGTACAAAATGCTGAGCTGTTTGTGGGTGATGGTTGTGAGTGTTGTCTCAGAGCACAGATCTCAGCTTTCCTTTTAAATTGTACCAGCAGTACTCTTAATCAGTGTTTAGGCTCCCTTCTCCCTGTTGTCTAGGGGCAAGAGTTAAATGCACCTTCCCTGAGTGTTGGTGGGTGGGAGAGAAGACATATTTTGGTGGTTTATTTGCTTGTGGACAAAACATGAAATGTTCCTCTAGACTTTGTTTGCTTTACAGCCTTTCAGTGAAAAAGCACTTGAGGACTCAACTTCTAGTAGTTTTTTGGTTTATTTTGTAGTTGTTGGTGGAGTGGGTGGTTTTGGAAGAGCTCATTTGCCTGATGACATGGCCTAGGTAAGGTTCTTTGAAGTTCTGGTTTGTTGCTTCTTTCATGATAAAAAGAGAACTGCAAGTGCACATCCTGTGCCTTTGGCCTTTAGTCCAAGGAGCTTGATGCACTCCTGACACCGAGGACTGCTTCGCTGCCCAAACCCCCCATCACTGGCAGTGGTAAAACCATAAGAAATCCCCATGACCAAATCTTGGAGGGCTGCTGGGACTGAAGTTCGTGTTGTCTTTCCACAGTCGTTGGCTGCGTGTATAGATGTCCAGAGCCATGATTTAACTGTAGTTTCCCAGACGGTCTCTGTGCAGAGCCAGCCAGTGCACCGTGTGCAGGCTTGAATGCCGTGGGAGTCGAGCAGTCCTCCAGCTTCTGGCACAGCTGTCTTTGCTGGATGCCAGATTTCTGTGTGATCGAGCTCCTACAAAGCCGTGCTGTGGCCCGCTGGCGTTTGGACTGATTTCCAGCCTGAATTGAGGAGGGATTTTGGATGTTCAAGGAAGCCTATAGAACTGCTGTGGCTTAGGCCCAGAATACCCGGAGCCTCTTGTGTGATGTGGCTGCAGCTCTCACTGACTGACAGCCTTCGGCTGATACACCAAGGATGGCACAAGAGGCAGAGGATACTCTGCATTGGTATTGTCTCAGGATTTGCTTTCTGTAACTTTATTAATCCTGCCTTGCCCTGCAAAATCTCTTTCATGTCTGTTCTTGGGTATGAAGTTGAAAGCATTAAGGTATGGTGAAAGGAGCCTAATTTGGGTGTGGGCAATGGTAAATTACAATTACGCACCTCTATTATGTGACTTTCCTGCTTTAGACATATGGCTGAAGCTAGTTAATAAATTTTAACATGAGAAAAAACAGTTGTGGTCATCTAGTAATGACCCCTTGCATAACTTGGATAATAACCTCTCTGAATAGCTTTGTTTGAACTAGCGTGCATACTCTTCCTGAAACAGCCAATCCTGGTGTTCCTTTAAACAAGCATGAGTGATGGAGAAATTCCACTGCAACCTTAAATGCGTTGTTCCAGTTGTTTCTCTCTGCTGCTGAGAGACTCTGTATGTCTGTGTCTGCAGATAAAGATATTATCCTATTTCTAATTTGAATTCATCTAGCCGCAACTTTTAGATGCTTAGATCTGTTATCCCTTGTGCTTCCTAGATTGGGAATTATTGTTAAATCTGAGTTTTGTAGGTACTCGGAGCTTTTGGTTAACTGTCTTGTTCCTTTTTCCTTTTGATAAAGAGGCTGTGTCACCTGAGGTTTTCATCATGGCTGGAGCTTTATATTAATTATTACTACTGGCTTCTTTGAATTGATTTCAGCTCCTCCTTCTTAAAAAGCAAACACCAGAACTGATGTAATGGTTGTGCCAAGCCTTTGTCAGATGTAGCATAATCTCATTTATTCCTCCTTGGTATTTGCTGTTTGTACATGTAGAATATTCCTGAGCAACTGTCTCACTAGGAATTTATGTTCAGCTGACTGTTAGGAATCCCCAGAACAAGTATGTCATTCCCAGATCAGTCTCCTGTTTTTTTGGGGATGCTGTATATGTTTTGTTTGTAGATGTGTGACTTTGCAGTGCCGAAGTGCATTTTGAGTGCTGACTGCCTTCTTAAGCAGTTCCCTTTACTATTATCTCCCAAATCTTGTCTTCTCTCTTACCTGCATGTTTGACCAGCATTGATGTTTTCCATTGTTAATCATAGATAGATGTGTTGAATAGCATAGGAACAAAGGCAGGTCCTTGTAGGATTCTGTTTAAAACACAGCTTCGTGACCATACTTTGATTTTTTTTTTCCAACTGAATTGTAAAGCCTATCCAATTAGGGAATTAGGTTTGGTGTTTTATTGTGATGGCTTTTTTTTTTTTTCCTGTGTGGTGGTGGTTGTTTGGTTTTGGGGTTTTTTTCCCTTCCAATCTACCATACACTTTAAGTGCTTAAGGAAAAGGGAGCCTCTCTACTTTTACGTTCCTGTCTGAGTACTGACTAAAGACTTTGTGTATTTCTTGCAGTTGGAATCTCCTCCCTTTAGATTTGAGTAACTCATTGATTTAATACTTGCACCTATCCTGATCTGGAACAAAGCATATCTAGTGCTCACCTCTGATTTTTTTTTTTTTGCAGTGAAATACATGTTCTCCCAGGCTATGTGTGTCTTGGGTTACTCACCAGTTAAAGTGTGTGGCCGTGCACTATAGAAAAAACTACAAGTGGCCAATCCTGTGTGTTGGGTGTTATTTTTATCTGGTGCATACCCTTGCATCTTTCTACTACCTGAAAGAGGCGACCGAGACTGTGGGTGACACAGAGGTGGATTTTGCAGGCTTGCTTGCATGCCTGGATCCTGTATCTCTGGAAGTTAAATGGAAAATTCGTGGTACAAAGGCCAACTGGAAGATGGATTACAGCTGACACAGCTGACAAGCATAGTCAGACTGTATTGACATAAGTTTAGGTTAGAGAGAAATAACTGCAATTATTCTGCAGTGGGAGATCTTTGTATAAAATATTGCCCTGGTTGTAGATAGTGTGTGTGTACTCGTTTTTCTGTGGGAGACAGAGGAACAATGACCTTGTCGTTAGGGTACTAGCCAGGGGCGTGGGAGACCTGACTGCAGAGCTTGTGTTGCTATTTGAGTGCAGGCTTCAGCATGTCACAGTCCCAGATGCACTTATCAACATGAGGATAACAGTATATTCCTGTCTCACGGGAGTGTGGTGGAGAAAGATCTGCTACAGATCTTCAGGCCCCCAGACACTGTCTTTCTACAATGTTTATAAATATTGTGAAAGATGGATAATACCTGGTGTTAATACCTATTAAACTGCTTGATTTTCGTCTAAAAAAGGACGCTTGCTAGAATGGGAGTAGATGCAAGGAATTGTTACCCAGCAATTCTCTAACATGTAGGCTTTTAACGAAGTTTTGAAGGGAAGTGCAAGAACAAGGTTCTGCATTTGGTATAACTCTGATTGAATGTGGTACTTATGTATTTTGTAACAGCCGATTTCACAATTGGAACTTAAGTTTTCAGTGGTCTCGTTTGAGACAGTCCCAGGAAGTCCCTCTTACATCTGTGACGTTAGTGTTTAGGTTTGTTAGCGTTACTATTAATTACATCAAATTTCAAGACATGGGACTACATTCCTGGAGTCTTCCCAGGACAGCGAGGCTTCAGGTGAGTGTGCTGCAATTCATTTCTTCTCTGTCACAGGTGTCGAGAAGGCTTTCTTGGAGACTACTGTCAGTACAGAAACCCCTGTGAAAGCAACACCTGTAAGAATGGGGGGACTTGTGAAGTTGCATCTCTGATAGGAAAGCCTACCTGCAAGTGTGCTCCAGGATTCACAGGAGAGGACTGTCAGTACTCGGAATCACACCTCTGCTACGTGTCCCAGCCCTGCCTGAACGGAGGAACTTGTCATCCCCACAGCCAGGAAACGTATGAGTGTGTCTGTCCTCCAGGTTACACAGGTGGGCTTTGCATTCGTACCTCCAGAGTCCCTCCTTTGTGAATTGCTTCATCCTGGAATGTTCTGGGGCAGTTGTAATATGCTCTCAAATTTTCTAACTCCAGCACAGGAAATGAGAGGAAGTCTAAATGACTTCATGACCAAAAAAAGCAAAGGGGAATAGGGACTCAAACTCCCTACCCATTACACGTAAGCAGAAAAACATTTGGATCTTGTGGGGTTGTCCATGTGGGAAAACTGAGTGCAGAAGCTACTCTGGAGTGGCTGTTACACTTTGAATTCAGAGTGTAGTTTCGGGGGNGGGGAAGGCCAATTTGGCCAGCAGAATCTTTTTATGGGAAAACTATAGTTGGATGCCTGAGGAGGGAAGCATGGAGACTTACTCTTTTCACCCTTGAAGGGGATATAGAAGAGTGACTGTCGGGGTATAGTGTGATTTTGGGTCATGGTTTATTTTTGTGAATCATAACTTTCTGTATCTTGCTGCTACCCTGTAAATGACTTCATGCTGTAACCACAAATGAATTTTCATTTCAAATAAAATACTGTAAAATGAAGACATTGTTTTTCCCACAATAATGTAAAGATTTAATACATTAATAATTTTGAGGTAGCATGAAGAAATACTATTTTCCACAAAAATAACTTCTTATTAATCTGTCTTGATTTCCTACAGGAAAGGATTGCCAGTGGATTGATGCCTGCACATCTCAGCCTTGTGCCAATGGAAGTACATGTACTGTGTCGGGAAATAAGTTCTCCTGCATCTGTCAGTCGGGCTACAGTGGCCAGAAGTGCGAGATAGATGTGAATGAATGTGCCACACCAGGGCTTTGTCAGCATGGGGGCACCTGTGTCAATCTGCCTGGTTCCTACCGCTGCCAGTGCAAGCCAGGCTACACAGGGCACCGCTGTGAAAGCGTGTATGTGCCGTGCTCCCCGTCACCCTGCATGAATGGAGGGACGTGTCATCAAACAAGTGACTTCACCTTTGAGTGCAACTGTCTGCCAGGTAAATGGCGATTCTTCAAAGTGCTTGGTTTTGTAGTCTTGTCTCTGTGCTCCTGTCTGTGTCCTTCTGAAAACTTCCCTTGGAGTTTCTGGGTGATACGTGTGTAGTGGAATGGAGTTTCTGGGTGATATGTGTGTAGTGGAAGGTGGAAGGGAGAAAGCTCAGTAAGGTGGGAAGCTCTGTTAAGATGTTAATTTCTGAGTGTCGGGCTTTTGTAATATGGAAGAGAAAGAAAGGGAAGGTGGCTAGAATGGCAAATTTACTTGGAACCCAATTAGAAGCAGAGAATCAAATAGGTAAGAACTATGAGGTAGATTCAAGGAGACTAGGGTGGTATCTCCTAATGCCCATTTGGAATGCAAAATTCTGTTAACAAAAACCTCTATAAATACATAGTTTTCTGTCAGTAAAGGCCACAGTCAACTTCAGTGCTTGAATGAATGTGTCTTTCTCCTGATCTGTGTTTACCCCTAAAACACACTGGATTCTCTTGTCTTCCTTTTTTCTTCTCCAGTTCCTCCAAATCTAACAAGATATCATTTTCAACTCACCACACCCTTTTTGTCTCCAGAAGAATTATGTTTGCTTGTTTTCTGATGCTGTTGGCTGCCCTGAGCCCCTCCACAGCAGGGGTGATGTGCTTGCTCAGGATCACGGGCTGTATTGGTTTTGTGTGTCAAGCTGGGCTCCAGCCACCAAGGCACCCATCTCCACACATGACCTTGTGTCACCTGGTTGGGGCCCTGGTGGTCTCATCCCTCTTGCTCCCTCTCCACTTGTTGTACTTGACCACAGAGCAGTGCTAGTCATCTTTGCACATCAGGGTATTTTTAGGCTGATATTTTTTTACTGAGTAATTCAACTCCATGGGAAACTGATTGTTTGGAAATGCTTTTGACTAGACTTCCTACTTAAGTGTATTGCAGTCTGGCATACAAGCACTTGGTGTGTGGTAATCTGGAAAAGTAAACTCTCCCCTTAAGCATTTCTCTGTTGTTATTTGTGTGAAAGATGTAGCTGCCATATACTGTTTAGGTTGAATATAGAGTGACTGTGTTCTCATGAGGATCGTTTGGAGTCAGAGGTGTGTGTGGAAAGAGCATTTAGAACTTATGAAAAATGTTCTCTTTTGGGAGACCTTTTCTTGAGGTGTTGGCTTAAATGACCTTAAATGTGCATTGCCAACCTTAGCAAGTGACTGCACAACAACTTCCTGGGTTGTTTGAGCAAGCATGTGCCTCTGAAGAATTTAGCAAAGTCGATCTTAAAATAGAAGGATGGATCTTTATTTTTCAAAGCAATTATTTCTGACTATGCTTGAAGAAGGAGTGCTTTGAAAACGCTGTGTCTTAACTAACAGTAGCTCTTGGGGAATTTATTGCTTTTCTGCTTTGCATCTTTTTAAAATGAGGTTATAAACCAAGCATCTCTGGATTTAACAGTCATGATCAGAATTTCAGAATTTTCTGGAAGTCAGATCTGTTTAGCCAGTTCAAATACTTTAAGGGAGCAGTGTGGTGGGGGGATGAAGAGGGGAAGATGAAGTCGGAAGGACTTGATCCTGTAAAGCTGCTAAGACAGTTTGCTTTAGTGGTTCTCTTACAGGGACATGAGACTGAGTAGGAGCAGATTTTCCCTTAGACAAGTGTGTGGGCTGGCTGAACTATGGTCAGGAAATGAAAATGAGATTACTGTAGTAACAGCTACACACCTACACTGCTCACACATTTTGGATTATTAGCTGCTTTTTTTGACTTGTTACACAATGTGTATAGTGGAGTTGAGTTAATGCAGCTTTGAGAGCCTTCACTTCTGTATTTCCTGTATTTGTTTAAGTTGGCCATGCTGTTTTGCTAGCTTGAATTTTTAAAACTAGTCATTTGAAAAACAGCAGAAAAGGGAGCTGTTGGAGAGGCCCAAACACTTACATTACACTCTGATAAAGGCAAGGCACTCAGCCATCTCTTCCCCCTTAGTGCAGAGCAAAATTTCTGAAGTGTTGGAAAAGGTTCTGTCTGGGAAGGAGAGGTCAACAGAAAGAGAAGAGAAATGGTGGCTTGTCACGCCTAGGGAGGATGTGAACAAGGCCTGCTCCTCTGGAAGAGAGTGCCAAGGTTATGGGCTAGAAATTCCTCTTTAGCCTCCCTCTCTGAATTGGAGCAATGCCGATAATACTGTGACTATAAATGGAATTGCTCTAGCCCTTCTGGATTGCCTTAAGATGTTGCCATCGCTCAGTGTTACGGCCACAGATGCAGGAGGCAGTTAGATCTTGAACTGCTGCAGTGGTTTGGGATATGATTTTGCATCTTGTGACTTGTAAAACTGCTTTGAAGAAACAGCTCAAGCAGTAATTTAGGCATAATTAAGCTACTCTTGGACTGGCCCTGAAATTGGTTCTTGTTTCCTGTAGATGTCTTCAGTGAATTTAATTTTTTGTAAATGCAGATGCATGAGAATGAGAGCTTGAAAATATAGGAAAAACTTAGGACCTAGAGTTACACATCACAGCAGCTTTTTCTACTGTCGCACAAGTACTGTTTATGTACCGTGGAGTCCAGTTGCTATTTTAAACTCCCAGGTCCCCATATCACTTGGGGATGTACACAAACAAATCTTGCATTAGGTAATTCATGAAGTCATGTGTGCTAAGTCAGCTTTTGGTGACACGTGTAAAGTGAAGTTACATGTACAGTCAGTATTGCATCTGTCTGAAAGGTAACCTTCTATTTTCTATCTGTCTGGTGTAATCATTTTTCCTCTGGGCTTTGTTGATTTAGGTAGAGGCAGGATTGTAGACAAGCGAGCGTGTTAGGTCAATCATAACAGAGTAGTAGTGGAAAAAAAATTTCCTTGAAAGCGACTTAACCTGCAGCATTAGTAACTCCTTTAAATATAAGAATGGGCTTGTAGTTATAAATATTTGACAAAAAAGGAGTTCATTTGGCAACTAACCTTTAATGGAATGTTAAACAAGTCAATAGAGGAAGTTCTTAGCTGGGAAAGTGATTATTCATTGTTATCCATCAAAATAATTACCCATTAACTAAGATAAGGACCCTAGGGAATTCCAAGAGCTTGTTCAGGAAACGATCTGTCAAGCTGGAGCAGGCTGTTTATGAGAGCTGGAACACTTCCTGGGAAGAGGAAGTAAGCTCACGCCAGTTCCTGGATGGGCTCTAACACATCCTGAATTTCCGTGGTGGGAAGACTCTGCTTGCTGGGCTTTGGAGATGAGCACCTTTCCGTGGGTTGTGAGGTTCTCCATGGCAGCAGCCTTGGGGTACCAGATGGTATGTGTGCTCCTGTGCTCTGGGTGAGTTGGCTCTCTTACCTGGAGCTGCCCAGCTCAGTTTTAGCAGTCTCCATCCCTACTTTCCCTTCAGCAGGCCCTAAGTCTGGCAGGAACTTGACATTTTTGTTCAGGTGTGGTTTCCTGTCCCCATTACGAATTGGTCCTGCAGAAAGTCTGGGGTGTAATTTATAGGTTGAAATAAGGCTGAGGAGTAAGATTTGGAGGGAGCTGAATCTAGTGCACTGGAATGAGATGGAGATTTCAGATGACATAGGAATAAAGTTATCTGCTTGTGTCAGTCTGTGTACTAGGGGAGGAACAACATGCTGTTAGCAGTGGGAATGCTTTTCCCCTTGAGGTTCTCATTCCTTAGTTTGATGTTCTTGGAGATATGGAGCAAAAGTCAGGATGTGTATTGCAAGCTATTCTCGTGCAGGGAGAAAGCAAAGGATAACATATGAATCCCAGCACAGGGGGGAACAGGAAACAGAGTCAGGTGTCCAAATACATCAAAACAGTGAACTCTGTGGCTTTCTGGAAAAGAATCAGGTTATATAACTGCGAAATTAGATCCTGGGATCCAGCTAGGGAAAAGCTCATGTATCTCAGAGCAACTTCATGCTTGTTGTGCTCAAATGTAGGTGTATTGGCTTAGGCAACCATGGCTCTAAAGGACTGATTTTGAGAATGAAATCTAAACTTCACTAGGACAGTTTTACGTACAAATTAATCAGATTTCAATGTTGCCGTGTCACTGGGACTTGAAGAGGACAGAAAAATCACATTTTCCAGTTTGTAGGTGTTCTGAAACTCAGCTCAAATTGTTCTTCAGACAAATTTAAAGGGAATTTGAGAGTCGGGAAGTTACAAAAAAAAGAAACTTTTGTTTTCTTCAGCTGTGCCCTCAAAGTAGTGTCCTCATCACTGTTTCAAGCCTTCCTAATTCCCTTTCCTTTGGAGATGTCTTTTGACTGAGCACACTTGGCTGTGTGTCATTTCTCTTGAACCTTTTTGCTGCACTGTGGTTTTTTTTTTTTGTAAGCTCTTTTTCTTGTCTCAGTTATACTGTCACTATCGCTATCCTCCAGCATTTAGTGTGGGATTAATGGTTTTCTACATTTGTATGAGATGCTTGAGGACCAACTCTTCGGTGGTAGTATAACTGGTTAAAATGGGAAAATATACAACGGCTTGGTGAGGTTTTATTACTTTTCAAAATCACTGGGCCACTTGAAATTTTTATGAAGTACAGTGAAGTTCTAAACAAATGCTTGCTGTGAGGAGGTCATTTACTAGAAAGTAGGATGCGTCTTCATATTGTCGGTACTGAAGGGATAACAACTTAAACCTTTTGTCTTTGTGATTCTGGGTGTGTTTCTGTCCTGATCACATGCTGGTGTGAGTGCAATCTGTGGTCAGTAGGACAATTCTTCTCGATTTGAAACAAGCTGATAGAACACCCCTGTGTTTTACAGCTGAGCCTTTGCTCATGCTTGGTAGCTTGATACAGTTTTAAACATAGGGATCTGATACCAATTGAATTCCTTGATAATTGTTCCTCGGCAGCTTTTGCCAGAAAGGTGCTGCTGTAATGATTAGGATTCAGGCTTATCATGTTATATTTTCAGTTTTAAGCTTCCCAACTGCCATGAAATTTCTAGGATCTGGGGTAGAGCTCAGGAGGGCTTTGAAGGGAGAGAGTAATATTGAAGGTCTTGTTCTTTTGGTTTGGGTTTTGGTTTTTGAGGTTTTTATGCTGAGTGTTGTTCCTTGCTGATGGATGCTAACGCACTTGATGTGGCTTGGCAACAGCACTTCTCATCGCTTCAGACCCTTAGCTGTAGAGTTGGAGAAATTCAAGATATGGGAATGCACACGAATCACCTCAAGTCTCTTGAGAGTAGCAGTAGTCTGGAGAAGCTGCCTCAGAGCTTTATAGCCTGTCTCATCTGCCACACAACGTGATTTGCATTGGACCAGATGTTGCTTAGAGGGTCTGTGTGACTTGACACAGATGTTATGGAAGTGTCTGGAACAGGGCATCAAAAGTAGAGGGGTTAAAGCATAATTT
This sequence comes from Sclerurus mexicanus, assembly GCA_013396755.1. Classification (NCBI taxonomy): domain Eukaryota; kingdom Metazoa; phylum Chordata; class Aves; order Passeriformes; family Furnariidae; genus Sclerurus; species Sclerurus mexicanus. Next base: position 916,925 of record VWZF01002523.1, read on the forward strand.
TGGATGAGAGAACTGTGTCATGTTGATATTACATTCCAAAGCAGTGAAGAGGCAGAGATGATGTTTTAAATTAACATGTGTGTTCTGGAATCATTTACTTCATCCACATTAGCATGCATGCACTTGTGCTTTGATAAATAGCTCTCTCATCCAGCAGAAATGTCAGGTTTATTTAATGAAGCATGAACTAAATCAGCAGGGGAAATCAAGGGGAAGACAGATCACTGACAGCTCCCTTCCCTAATGTCTCCTCTTCTTTGAAAAGGAGAGGGAGATCTAGCAAGGATAATTTCAGTTGCCATGTTCATCAGGAGCCTGGATTTTCATTGGGGAAGGGTAGCTGGTTTCTGCTTTTTGGTCAGGGCTTAGGGTGTAAGCATTGCTTGGGTGGTGGCTGATTTGGTGCTTGATTTGCTTAAGTGAGTTGCTTAACACTGAAGAGGGCCAGATCAGGACTTTAGAAGCTCATTTTCAAAGCATGAAAGATCTTTCTTTGACGTAGTCAAGGCAGGCTGAGCTATTCATGAAGTGAACACCAGGCACTTTTTTGCCATGGGAAAAACTTGTCCTGGCTGATGCTCGAACTGCTGCTTGGTGGACAGTGACAATCTCATAGTAAAGTGTCTTGGTCTTCACTTTGTTTGCTTTTAGTGCTCCTTAGTCACTTAAAGGGAAAATTCCTCTGTCTTTTTGGTTGTGAAAATACGTTTGGCCATCTACCCACGGTAGTAGTGTTTTAACTGTGTCATCTGACCTGCATGCTATTAGCAAAGCCATTCAGCAAAGTCTCTGTTTGACGTGCTATGTGGAGGTTCCTCGGGATTAGGTTAACAGGGTGAATGTTTAAGGGAAAAAAAGAGGGGAAGCTGCATGAAGGGTGATCTCTCCTCAAAAGAGGTTGGAAGCCAGTTTCATTCTGCTGTGTTTCTGCTTTGTCCAGGTTTCGAGGGAACAGTCTGTGGACACAACGTTGACGACTGCCTGAATCACAAGTGCCTGAACGGGGGGATCTGTGTGGATGGTGTGAACACGTACAACTGCCGCTGCCCGCCCCAGTGGACAGGTATGTGCTGTGGGAAACAAACACAGGGCTTGTGGCCTCCACAGAGGTACAGCTGAATGCAGAGCACATCTGTGCCTGCCTGTTGCTGCAGTCTGGGGGGCAGATGTCAGTGCAACCCTTAAAAGAAAACTGCATCAAAGCCACCACAACAGAGGGCAATTTCCCATTGCAGTATTCCCTGTATATATGCATGGATTTGGCAGAGAGGTACTGTGATTGATGAGCTGCACTTCTCGTATTGATTTCTTTGTGAGGGAATCTATGTTTTTCAAAAGTACCAAACATGGCTTTGCTGTTACAGGTGTGTGCACATGGCAGCGCTTTGCTGATACATTTGGGGGTATTTGTAACCTGAGATAATGTTCATGTAGGTAACAGTAATGCTGGTGAGGACCAGGGCAAATCTGAAAGGAGGAATAGATGAAGGGAAAGGGGGGAGAGAAGTATGTGTGTCAAAGCTAAAGGTTTTGCTACTATTAATTTTCCTGCCTGATTGATTTTTATCTGGCATAGCAAAGCTACTTCATAAATGAGTCTGTTTTACTCTGAGTCTGTAGGGGAAAAAAGTGTGAATTTCAAGAAAGTGTTATGCATGATGTAAGGAAGCAGCTTACAGGAAACTCAGTGTCATATTTAGTTGCAAAATGTCTCCATACCTCAAAAATAAACAAATACCTCTGGTTATGGGGTGAGGTTTTTTTTGAGTCATAGTAGTGATTCTTAGCTGGTGTGCTTTTTCAGTTGAGTATGATTTTGCCCTTCTTTCAAAATCATAGGTAAAAAACCAGACCTAAAACTGGCTTTGAAAAGATTTTTTTCCTCAGAGAGCATTCATTCTTGTCATAAACAGTTAGACGTTAACTGCAAAGGAGACTGCTAGTTAAGAACCTTTATTAACTTAAAAACATTATATATTCTTAAATGAAGTTAAAACCACATAAAAGAGTGAAGTGCACCAGAGCTTGCATAGCTCTGTGAAACTAGGTGTAAACAGGAGAGAATGAGTCCTCCCCCCGCAGTGAGCAAGTGTCCTTGCTTCTATGCTGCTTCTCTATGTCCTTAAAGCACACGGAAAGTGAAACCTGTAAAGGAAAGCATGAAGAGAACTTGGGTGTGGAGACAACAAACCCATAGTGACCCCTAAAGTCTTGCTCCACGCCACAGGAATTATAAACCTTGTTACGACTTCTAGCATCTGTCAGTAGCAAATTAATCTCAGGTTTATTCCCAAGCATAGAGGATATGATGGTCATGAGTGTATAATCTGCAAGGGATTATTTTGCTGTCATAAATTTAGCTTGGTGTACAGGATTTGGGTGAAGGTCTGCTGTCAGCTAGTGATGACTTCTGCAACTCACCTGGAAGTGAGCTTGGTGGTAATAGGTTGTGACTCTGGTTTTGTGGTGGATTGTCTCTCGGATCAACCACTGAAGTCTTTTGCAATGCAGTTGTGGTGGTTCCCTCTCTGAACCTCTTATGGGCTCTGACTAACTCATAAAGACTGGGAAAAATCCTTGGTCCTATGCTGTGGCCTAGTCTTGCACCATCTGTCTTCTCTGTGGACAGTCTCTGCAGAAAACCTTGTGTGCATGAAGGATGCTTCCCTCCAGGGAAACCGTGGAAACAGAGAGGAACTCCCCAAGCCTTACGTTCCCATGGCTTTCTAACAGAATTTAGTGCAACGGGCTTTCTGAGAATTGTCTTTGTTTGTGGTGCAGTTAGGGTTATCAGTGCAGCAGTGGTTTTAGGTGATGGGTTCTCAGGGCCATTGTCTTTCTAGACTTAAGAGTCAGGTCAGTTTGGAAATGATCTCACAGTTTAGGAAACAGCAGCTTGGTTGTTTGAATAATGAAGATTACAGCCTTTGGGGAGCTGAACTGTCCTGTCTGAAATGAACACTGTCAGTTTCTACAATTCTTCTCTGTCATCTCAGTAGCTTTTTCTTGAATGAAATTGCTTTCCTGTGTCTTCAAATAGAGACCAAGGAGGTGTAAGAAAACAGTGTGTGTCCAGCTTGGAGACATGAGGGGTGACACTGAGGCAGGGCACAAAACAGGGAAGGTGGATGGAGAACTTCTGGAATAGTTTGGAGAGAGAGATGACTTTCTTTTCAAGATTAAACTGCACAAAGGGGGTTTATAACATTTTAAATCATCTCTAAGGTAAGTGAAGAGGGGAGAGCTGAGCGGGCAACTCTTTTGGAGTCTGTCCTGATAAATGTTATAGCCCAACAGTGTCAAACCATGAGAATGAACACTTCAGGAAATCAAAAACATCCAGTGAGACCTTGAGGTTAGAGCACATTGTGTACTGCTTAAAAAAAAAAAGACCCCAAATACACATCTGTAAGTAAACATCAGCCAAAACTGAAAGGATGTTAAATTTTCTAAAAATACCTAACAGTGTTGATGTGCTGTCTTCATAACAGTCCCTTGTTTCAAATACTTGTTAACTAATCTTGGGGAAGTTTAAGTTTGTCTGTTTGCAGCTTTAGTCTTTATGTAATCTTTCTGAATCATGCTCTGTTGTGTTTGTTAATGTAGTTTGTGCTTCATGGCATAGAGAAACCAGTCCCATTCCTTGCTAGAAAATTCAAGAAGCTGTACTGTATCCACGGAAGAAAAGTTTTGTGTAAAGTAATGTTGAAGCATCCTTTACTGAAACAGAATCTGTCCCAGTTCCTTTTGGTAACCATCTGCCTCTTGTAATTCTCTGGCAGGTGGTAGGCTGGACTACATAGCTATGCATTTCTTTAAAAAAATACTTTTTTTTTGTGCTTGCTCCCACCTTTTGTGATGCTGTTTGCTTTCGGTCTTATTTCCTGCTCCTCAAACAGAGCTCACTGCTCCTTTTTTGTTGAAGTGCCTGCCTTCTCATTCTCATTTTGCTGCTTTTTCCGGAAAGATAAAATCTTGCCTTTCAAAAACAATGACGAGAAATTCCTGCTTGTCACTAATGTTTTTGTCACCTTCAAGTTCTCGTATTTCATATGGTTACAGTGATCATCAACCTCATAAATTTGTAACTGACAACACACTCTTGGATGTTTGTGTGAAACTGCCCCAGATCTTTCCTGTTGCTGAATGTTAACTGATTGTTTGTTTGTTTAAGGATGACTTTATATTGTCCCAGGATAAGTCCTTTGTGAAAACCAGTGTTTTTTGGGTCATTTCAAAGCACCGTGTTGCAGATGTGTAACAGAGCTCCACCTTTTCTTGGAAGCAGACCTGGATGCTTTTGTGAAAGACTGAAGTCTATTCCTCTGTGCATGACAGGACAGAGGATTTGGTGTGTGAGTGATTTGAGTCAAAGTTAGCCAAAAATCCTGGCTGATGTCTGTGCCATGTGAAGACTCTGCTTTATGCTGCTGTTCTGGAGCAGTTAAAGCAGCCTCATGGGCCCACTGTGGTCTGAGGAGGAAGGTGTCTTTGCTTTCTCTCCCTGCTCCTGACCACCTTCCCCTGGGCTGGCTCTGGTACTTGGAGTGTACCACTTTAACTCACTAATCCAGTAAAAAATCCCATCCAGCTGCTTTTTTCTTCTTTTTCCTTCTTCTTGCTTTCTTTTTTTTTTCCTTTTTTTCTCTGGGATCAGGAATTAAAATTCACAAAACAGTCTCATGGGTGAGTCGATGCAGAGGAAGTGATGGCAGTCCAGGGTTGTAAAGTCATATGGGAGGCTAGGATGTCCTTCCACAGACACAATCGAAGCCACCTGAGAATTTAAAGGATAGTCATTCCAGACTACAACTAATCTAAAGAAGCAGAGCTTTGTTTAAAATGCACCTGTTTATTCTGTTGATCTAACCTGTGCAGCTTCGGGTCAAGAAAGATGACTTGACAGTTTGCACGCTGAAGTGATTAACAATATAAAATGCTGTAAATGCTTTTGCTTTTCTTGGCTGAGTAGTACTCCTGCCTCACTGGAAAGTTTGCAGTACTTCAGAGGGTCACTGTGAGTCTGTGTTTGGCCCAAATCACATTTCAGGAACAGTGCACAGCAGAGGTAGATTTGTATCTTCCGTGAAGTTAAGTCCTTTGCACAGTTCACTCCTGAACTGCTGCATCAGGAGCTGTGGGATGAATCTCTGCATTTGAGGGACTCAAGTGGATTTTGGAAGACCTATACCATAGTGCTTCAGTTGCAGGCTTGGCCTGCTTGCTCTCTTGCATGATTTCTACCCCTGTGGCTGGGAAGGCAAGACTCCCACAGCAGTTTTATTTATTTAGGCTTTGTTTTCTCCTGAAAAGAAGGCTCCAGTGAACTGTATATTTTAAAATCTGGGCAACCTTTGTCTCAGGGGAAGCACAGTGTGCTAACAGCTGACTCCACCAAAGAAATCCAGCACTGGGAGCTAGCTTAAGCAGCAAATGTTTGTCTTGAGCAGAAAAGCTCTTCAGGCAGCAGGGCTGTGCTTTTTAATTAAAATAGCTGTTAGCTTGGTCATATGCTCTTACACACTAGCACAAGGGTTACTTTTTCTGCAGAGCTTTAGGCAGGAACTTTCAAAGCAGGGAGCTAAGGGTTCGATTCCTATTTAATTAGAGTAATATTTGCTCCCTACCTTGGTTTTCTTTGAAAATCCCAGCCTTAAACTCTGGGCCGACGTGACTTTTCTTTGCTAAGAAGGGAGGATAAACATCAAAAGGCTAATGTTTAACATTTTTATGTAAGTTCATATGCCTTGGTATTTTGTTTTTTAAAGCTTTCTTTGCCAAATACCACTTTCCTCAGCTTCTGTGTCACAAAGTATTCTGTAACAAGTCGCGTTAGCTTAGTGTTCAAAAAATTACTGCCTTCCTGAAATACTCGGTCTCAAATGTGGAGGAACTAACTCTCACAGTAGATGATCTGGATCATGGATGTTGAACATGCCAGTCTCCTAAGTCATTGAATATACATCCTTGCTAGTCTCTGGAGGATGTTGATTATTATGTGGCAGCGCTCTTGGGATTGTCCTCTTTTCTGATCCTGGTTGCGTTAGCCTAGATGACGTCCAAAGAGCTTTGTATTAGCTCAGGGAGGCTGGATCACACTCTGGTGAGAAGTGCAGTCATCTTCCCCAGCAGTGTAGCAATGATCAGCTTTCTGGTGCTTTTCCAGGCTTTATTAAAAAGCATAGTGGCCTCTTTGGTACCGGCTGAGATCCGTCTGTGCCAAAATTGACAAGTTGGCTGGTGTCACTACAGTAGTATCTCCAAGAGACAGCTCTGAAAGAGGCCAAGAGGGATTATGATTCTTTTTCTTTCTTCATGTTTGAACTGGCAGATACAAGCGGAGCAGGGAGCACGTGGCAGCCTCTGGAGCTGGCAGCTCTGAGTTTGAGTGTACAAATGATTTCGAGTATCGGACACAAACAGACTTTATCCTGTATGTTGGTTGTTTCTCTTGTGGTACTTAATTCCAGTGTTGTGCAGAGCAGATGGATTTCAGAGGCATTAAAAGTTACACCCTCAGTCAGTACCTTATCCGGTATGGATTCAGGAACACCTACCACAACCTCCTGTTTGTTTCGTGCTGCTTTTCATTTCCCAACTGTAGGAGGTAGCTGTAATAAAACACCTGAGGTGTTAACAGCTGAACTGATCTGATGACAGAATGACAGCATCCAATTTAGACCACAGTACCGCTTCTTCCCTTGTGTCTTTGGTGACTTTCCAGGTTGGGAAATACTCTGCAATCAAGTGTGCCAAATCTCTTGTGGAGATGTCCTTAAGTTTTCAGTACATCTTTCATTTGTTTGGCACTAAAACAAAATAGGCAGACCCCTCTGGTGAGGCTGGGTTGGTGAATGTGTGCTGTGAGATCAGTCTAATAGGTAACAGTTGTTTTATCTGCAGCTGGCTTTTTCCTGGCAGTTTCTGTCGCTTCCCTTGTACTTAGAGTGAGGTGATTTGTCTTTGGGTAATTACTGAAGATGTGTTGCTGAGATAGCTGGAGATTAGGAAGCTTTCATTTTAAGTTTTGGCTCCAACTGTTAATTTTTTTTTTTTTTTTGCCTTGCACATCTTTTCACTTGTTAGGTATTTCCCTGATTCGCTGGGTTTTCCAGGGGAGGTAAAGGGAAGGACAAAGCTGAAAGTAGTTTGGTGATGTGCATTTCCTGTTATTTGCTTCTTTGTCCTGCTGCTGTGTCCAGTCATTTCACCTACCACAACCATATTAAACCAGTCTGTCATTAGTGTATCAGTAATAATTTTTAGTGAATCATATTCTGATCATTTGTAGTACTGCCTCTGAAGAGCTCAGTCAGGACTGCCCTCACTATCCAGTAGTCTGTGGGGAGTGATTTAGGGCAGTATTTAATGGATCAGGCTGTGTCTAAGTCTCTTAAAGCCCAGAGTTTTGTATTTGGGGGTTGTAAAATCCCTTGTAAAAGCCCATTAGTTCCACTACATGCTTCCCAGTGTGGTTATGAAATTAAACTCTTTTCTTCACCATATTAATCTAAAATAAACACAAATGGTTTCCTTTGTTCTCTAGAATTGTAGATTCATCTTCAATTGTTCAAATTCTATATTAAGCTTTTAAAATTTATGGTATCTTGGATGGTATTTGCCATTGCCCAAGATATAATTAGATCTTTTAAAAACAAAACCAAAACCCCAACACCTGAAGTTTGGGAATGGCTGCTACTGCTTTGCTGCTCTGGGAGAAGGATGCTATGAGGTCCTGGGGAAGGAGCATGTTTTTGAGACTGTGATGCTTCTTACTTCTTTAAAAAAGAAGGGAAAATATACTGTCTTCAGTCCTTTTATCTGGAGAAACTAATACTTAAACAGGGAAGACCTTCACTAAATGCGCATGCAGCTGGGGGCACTTCTGGCAGATGTAAACAGTGTAGTCCATGGAATTCTGTGTGTGCCAGAAGCCATTCTTGGAGCTGAAACCATCAGTTGTATTCATTAAATTCCCTGCAGGGAGCTGTGGAGATGGCATTGTGGGAGGGTCTGGAATTTGGATATGATCTGGGCATAACACTTGAGATCCCGTTAGGTATTACCTGTTTATTGCTGTGGACATTTTGGTCTGTATAAAAGTGTTCCCTCTTCCAGAGACGTTTGAAGTTCTCTGCTTTGAGATACCTTGTGTCAATAAAGCAGATTATATAAATGATCAAATATTTTCTATACTTTGTCTCATTCTCTACCTTCCCTGCAAAGACTGTTGTATTATACATTTTAGCCTTTGTGGGTAGCAATTGCTTTGTGAGTCTCTCCACCAGCCTGTCAGACTATGAGCTCTACTTCTTTTCAGTGCCTTTATTCAGAGGTGGTGGCTTCAATACTGCAAAATGTATTCAAGACTGAAGCAGTGCCATCACTATTGCACAAGTGTTTGCATTAGTTATTCTTGCTTGTAGTCAAATGTCTGCTCAGCGATGTTTATTTTGTTGATTAAGGCTGTGATTGAGCAGAGGTCCCCGCTGAATTGTTCCAGGGAAGCTGATGTTTCCTCAAGGAGTGCCTAGTCTAAACCTGCAGCAAGTCTGTTTGCCTTTGTATTTTACTTGGTGTCTGTGCATCAAGCCTTGTCTGCTGTTGCACTGCCCAGCAACCTCGCTTGGTTGAATCTGTCTGAAATCCCCTGGCTTGCTCTTGGAAAACATAAATGTTATTTTGTACAAGATAGCACTGCCTACTGTTCGTCTCCTTCCAGGCCATTAATTAGGCGCTCCAGTGCCTGTATGCATTAATTGTAACTGAGTTATTTCAATGCATATGGATAATTCTGTGAGTTAAAGATTGAGTGTTTTCACAAATACACAATTTAAAAACGTTTCATAAACACCATTTTCCTAGAAGGCCTGATGACTCCATGTGACTTTTCCTTTTGCTGAGGAGACTCACGTAACAGCATGAGGAGACTGAGCTTTGACCTGATGGATCAATATACGTTGGGCTGTGCTGTCAATGCAGGTGTTTTTCTTGTGTTACAAGACAGAGCTGGACAGGGGAATGTCCTTCCCCAGCCAGCTGTGGTCTGCCAGCTGGCATCCTGAATATACACACACTCATGGTTAGAGAGGAGAAAAAACTGCATGGTCCTTTGTGGTGTGGCACTGATGACCTTCTGCCACAATTAGATTCAGTCACTTACACAAATACTGTGCCTTATCTCTTAGCCCATTCTCGAGTCTTGATAAGATGCTGTTCACCTTCTCACTTAGTAGTCCTTTGAAACTTGGAGAAAAAATACAAACAGTTCTAATGAGCCATGCTTTGTTTAGCTACACTGATTGTATTCAAAAGTCATACAGCAAACTTTGAATGCTTTGTGAATTAAATTACTCTTTTAGGGAGTTTCTGCCTAGATCTGGTTTATAGTTCCCACAGAGCCCTTTCAGGAGAGCCAGCGAGCTCTTTCCTGTGTACTGGATTGCTAGTCTGAGATAAGTGACAAATCTCTGGTGAGCTGCTGAGGGGATGGGGGCATAAACCTGCTTGAAACTTGATGCTCCTCTTCCAGTGAGTGTCTTCAGACCCTGATGACCAGTTTGTGATTCTCTCTCAAGTATCTTTCCAGTATCACTGAACCTGTAAGGTATTCTGACTTCCAGTTCAGTTTGAGTCCACTGCTGTGATGGTTGTGATTTTGAGAGAAATGGGATATTGCTGTTTCCTCCCAGCTCAGTTTTCAAGGCACAGGAAGGTATTTTTACCTTTTGTCCTATTAAATGTTTTTAGTGATTAAATTGCATTAGGTCTGATCTCAGGAGCTTTAGCCTCTGGTACTGTAGCTGTGCATCAGCAGACTTTTCTGCTGGAGAGCTCTTTAGAAGCCAAGAAAACTTTTTCCCTTATGGAAAGTCTGTTCTGCCAAAGATGAAGGCCTCTGATTGAACTGACTGAAGGCTCTGCATTCAGCTGCAGGATCAGTGCAGTTGGGATTGGGGTTTTCATAAACCCTCTGTGGTTTGGTAGGGTCAACTTCTGTTCACGTCTGGTGCTGCTTCCCAGGGTGACTGTTTTGGTTTCTTGTTTGCTCAGTCTAATGTTCCTCTCTTTCGGTGTAGGATTGTACTCATTTTGTGTGCTGCCTGACCTGTGTAAATCAGGCTTTATGTTTTTTGTGGTTTGGGTTTTTGTTGGGTTTTTTTGTTGGTTTTTTTTTTTTTTTTTACATAAAGACCTGTAAGAGATCTTTTCCTTGTCAATGAGATCTGGCACAACTTCTTGAGGGGCCTTGAGGCACTGCATCCTGTGTCTGCCTGAAGAGAAGCTCCTAGAGTTCCTATCCAGCTCTTGAGGGTCTGAAAATAGGAGCAATCAAAGCAGCAAACATGTCTGACTTACTCCATATGGCTTTTTTTTTTTTTTGGAGGGGAAATATGCAGGAAGTAACTTCAGTTTCATAGTGGGCAAAAAGTGCTAAGAGTTGAAGGCTGTTCCCCTTTTCTACTTCTAGTTTTCAATTTGGAAATACCACATGGACTAGCTGTTTACTTTGTACAAGGTCACTTAGAACCTGAGTCGGCATTTTACTGATTTCCCAGGCTCTGCAAATTTCAAGGTCAGGTTAGGTTTTCTATTAGCTTCTTGGAGTAATTTGTGTTTCCTTTTTTGTTGTCTTTTATGTGTTTGTTTCTACATTTCCATCAAAATATGGTACAATCAGTGTATTGCACTTGCTTTCACTAGTTCACCCCGTATTTACTATATTTCATTTAGAAATGTAATGGAAACTAGCAAGAGCACAAGAAAAATACCTACAGAAATGTGCAGCTAGATGAATTAACTCAGCTGAAGTGGTTGTGGCATTCAGAAGTCATGAAGAAGTGCATTACACTGTGCAGTTTGTACAATTCATAATGGACTTTGCACTTGGAAGTTGAATTTCAGTTCTGTGAATCAAAGACTTGATTCTGCCTAAAACTCTTAACAAGCAGAAAAACAGCTTACCAACTATGTGGCTACAAGTAAATATACTGATTTTTGTTACAATTAAGTCAAAGCAGCATCCGTAAGTAAACTGTTCCAGGGATCTTTTGTCCATTTGATTTTAAATCTAACCTGGCAGAGAGAAGTGTTGTTCAGAGTACTCGCTGAGAAGTTTTAGAATTAAATCCTGGTTTGTGTCCAACACTGAAAGAGGCTTCTGTCTCTGCCACAAAAAGTCATTCTGGAAGCCCAGGCATTGTGCTGAAGACACAGGTCATTAACAGAAGCATCAAATCTTTTCTTTGCAGCACCTGCCCAAAATAGTTATCTGTTTCCCTCATTTGAAATGTCTCCTGAGGGCATATCAGCCCTTTTGGGAGAATGAAAGTTTGTGGCCATTCCAAAAGCCTGTGTTGAAAAATTATGATATTGACCATTAATCTAATGCGGTTAACTCCTGAAGATTCAAGAGTACCATATAAGCAGCCATAACTTATCTCAAAACCCAAACCTCACCAAGCCACCCAACCTTTGAGGACTGTGGGCCACAGAACCCATGTCCGAACCACTCAAGCCCCACTTCAGCAATAAGAGGTCAAGTATTTTCAGCCAATTCACCAGATCCAGTTAAGAAATTTGACCCTCGTGGACTTTAGTTTGGGCTTTGTAGTATTTAAAAAAGTTGTTCTGAAATCTTTCAAAATACTATTGCCCCTACGTTACCTGATAGTGATGAGGCTGAGTACTATACATATGTTAACATAGTTAGATTGATATGCTCTACTTGCCTTATGTTGCTTTTAGCATGTATGTTTTTGCCCAGAAGTTGTCCTTCAGTTATAACTTCAATTAAGAACAAGATCTTTTCATTAAAATGCTCAGTAGTAAAATACAATAGTTAGTTGCTCATTTATGCCTCAATATATTGAATTGACTTTCCTTTGTTTTTAAAATAAACTGCATTAAGCTGAAGCTCTGTTTGATTCCTATTCATAATTAAACACAAACGTGATCGTGATCTGGTAGCTGCAAAAGGAGTGTTAGAAATCAGAGAAGCTAAGTGAGGATCAGGTGCAAGGATCTCAGATGTGATATGTTTTTTAAATACAGTTGAATTGCTTGAAGTTTAAGCTATGCTTTTTTCTTGTGGAGACATTGATAGACCTTTTAAACGGTTGCTTTAGTTTAGGGCTGCAGAAATATGGAATAGCCTAGGACACAGGGTTATTGTAAGGACAGCAGTGATGTCACTTGGTACTATCCTTTCTAGAAGTGGAGTGTGAGTACTGCTATAAAAAATACTGAAAAAAGTCCTACGTGTTGATATTACTAGTGACACTTGGAATGGGAAGTCAGAAACAAGCCCTGATAGTTTATATGAGGGAGTAGTTTGCCCATCGTTGCTTTAACAAAACCCCAAAAGCCAAAACCCTCCCCAGAAGTCCACGGAAGGTTATTTTTCAGGAGTTCTATTCAGCCAGTTACAAGGCAAGTGATTTGGTTTTTTATTTGAGAGGCATTACAGTCTGGAGTGGTGTGGCAACTTCGGCACTGAAACCCTCTTCACGCCTTAGTGACAGCAGTTTGAATTGGCTGCAGCCAAAAGGAGGATGTAAAGACTGCAAGGGCGCCAGTGGCTGTGCTACGGATGAGTGTTCCTCAGAGAGTGTGTCCTTTGATCTAGGTTGGGCCCCCTCCAAGAAAAGAAGGAAAATCACTTTTATAATAAGCAAATAACGTCTTGATTATTTTTTTTTAAGAGGAAGTCGATTGTGTTGAGTTGCGAGATACGCGTGACTGCGAGGAACCAGCCCCAGCCAACTGACTCTTTTCAGGCTGGCCACTGATAAGCCAATACTGAAAGCTCATGAACAAACCACTTCTAGTATGACAAATGCACGGTTGGTTTTTTCATTGTGCAGAGAGGTGTTTTACAGATAATAATAGCAAGTGTTAGATTTTCCCCCTGACTGTTTTACTAAGCAAACTGGGAATTGAAGGTTAATTCTGAAAACTCTATTGTAATTGTTATTACTGTTAAAATTTTTATTACGGTTTTTCACGTGATAGAATTCTTGTTTTGAAGTAATCCTGCTGGTGAAAGGAACATGTGCACAGAACACAGTCACTTGTGCAACTAACTTTTTTAATAATAATTGTATTTCTTTTCCACTAAGTACAAAAAAACCAAACCGAGGTCTCACAGGATCAAAGGCTAAGATTTCTATAAGTACTTTGAAAACAAAAGGAATCATGATATGAATATAGTAGATGGAGATGGTTAAAACTGAGCATTTTTAGATTCCTGCCAACGATAGATGTTTCAGTTCTGTGCATTGGAGGAGGGTGTGTCTGTGCTCTTGCATCATTATTTCTGGTCCATTAATAAACAAGGTCACTTAAGCCACTCTAATAATTATTTTTAAATTGGCAAACCTGAGTAGACTGGGAAGATCTTCCCAGGAAGGGAAGATCCATGGCCTGCTCTTGAATTTTTTATTCTTGGAATGTTGGGGGAATTCCAGGCAAATTTAAGTGTGCAGTTGATAGAGCAGCTGGAGAAGAGAAATGGGAGGACCTTGGTAGCAGCACACTTACTAAAGAGCCTGGACCCAAATAGTGAAAAGCTGCTGCAAGCTGGTGAGGAAGGTGATGGTGTCAGCTGGAGAAGGGGGAATGTCATCAGACAAATTAAATCTTGCTCTCTAATAAAGGGCCATCTTCTGGTGCTGTGTGCCTTGTGTCAATGTTTTAGGAAGGGTGGTAAAAGCAAGTTATCAAGAAGTGGAGGGGGGGGGGAAACAAGTTTTCAGTGCTAGAGAGTTCTTAATATAACTGAAAACAGAGAAATAGTTTATCAAGCAGAAGGTTGTTGACCGTGACCATACTCTCTGGTAGCACATGTGCACCCATATTCCAGCCTGGGAAGAAATGAGCTGGTGCTTAGGCATTAGGTTTTATCTGTTCATTAGGTTTTTCTCTCTATAAGAAACTCAAATTAAGAATGAGTGATTTGAAACTTGAGCTGAACAATTTCAGCTTAAAAGTAAACCTTGCAACTTTAATTGGGAAGATGAATAACTGGTGAAACAAAATATTGATTCAAGTGGTAGGTTCTCCAGATTTTGATGTCAAAGAAAGATGGATTTGGGCAAGTAGATACTTTAGTAAATGTGAATTGCAGAGCTTTCTATAGATGTAACTTTAAAATTCAGTATCCCTCGAAAATTATTTAGTACTTAGTGGTCCAGTGGTCCTTTTCTTCAATCTCCCTGGAAACACTTTAGTGGTCCATTGGTCCTTTTCCTTAATTCTCCCTGATAGTGTACATTTATTTCCTTCTTTTAATATCTCCAATCATAAAAATATTTTTAAACTAATTATTTCTGATAAAAGAAAACATAAAACCTCTCAACAACCAAGAAACCCCCAAGTATTTGCGATTGTCCGTATACTAGATAAGGGAAGGAAATGGAGTATTTTAGGTAGAAGAGTCTCAAGAATCCCATTCTTCCTCATCAAGTAATCTTCATTGCATAATTATATAGGAAAAAATTAAGTTTTCCTGACAAAAGTTACTTTGCTGCTGGCCTGTTGACAGTACTTTGGCAAAGATTTTTTTGTGAAACCATCTTCTCTCTTAGCTCCGCTGGCTGCACTGCAGGCAGACCTTCGTTGTTCCTGCTTCTCACCTCCTTGCAGATGTATCTTCATACAGTGCAGATGGCTGCTGGCTCTCAAAGTTTGCCTTCTTAAAGTTATTTGCAGTTCAGCTCCTACTTTGGGACCATTTAGGGATGCTAGTTGTCTTTTCCTTATTAGACAACAGTGTTGTGGGAAGTTCTTGCGCTTGAATGTCCTGGAATTAAGAAATGGCAATCAAACTGGACTACAGCATTTCCCTTGGTTATGTTTTCTGTGCAGGAATCTCCTTGGGTCTGAGCATCTGAACTTTTATTAAGCTTGTTTGTTTCTGTTCCCCAGGCCAGTTCTGCACTGAAGACGTGGATGAATGCCAGCTCCAGCCCAACGCCTGCCAGAATGGAGGCACCTGCACCAACCACAACGGGGGCTATGCCTGTGTCTGTGTCAATGGCTGGAGCGGGGACGACTGCAGCAAGAACATCGACGACTGCTTCACTGCCTCCTGTGCCAATGGATCCACCTGCATTGACAGAGTGGCTTCTTTTTCATGCATTTGTCCAGAGGGAAAGGCAGGTAAGGATGGGAAACTTGCATAAATCTGGCACTTAATAAAAGGTACTTCCTGAAGTTTTATGCATTTGTTTAAAGCGGTGTATTTATTTTACATAGTTTGTGACCAAACCAGGAAGAACAAAAGGAAACATGTGCTGTCTATAAGCAGAGGTCTGTTAAACCCCTGTAGCTTGGGACAAAGAAGTATTTGTATTAGGCTGGAAGACAAACTTATTATAGTTTAGATTGCAAGGAAAGCCGATCTAGCTTTCAGCAGAACCTGTATTTGCCGGAGAAGTTGTGCGTGGGGTGACTTGCTCTGGGCCACTTACAGTAATTGGACAAGTCTAAAAGGCAAATTTAAATATTTTTGTGTGTGTGAAGATGTAGGCATTTTCACTGGTATGGTGGAAAATTTGCTGTTTAGGTTATGTAAAAAGATGTCTCCTAACTACTACCTTGGAATACAAGTGATCAGTATATCTCAATTAAAGTGAGGTTTATGTGCTCCTGTGTTTTTAGCTGTCAGAAAAATTATTATGCTGGTTAGAGAGAAGAGTTAGTTAACTGCTCCAAGGAAAAGATTTTAGTAATGGTCAGCATTTCTACTGCTCCAGAGGTGCTGGAGACACCTTTAAAGTCACAGAATCTTTATTTAAGTATAATGTTCTATAAGTGCGTGATGAAATCCCCATGGTAGTCTATAGGCTGAAGCCTGTAAGATACTGCTTAAGCCTCTATCTGTGAGTCTCTGTTTCAAATATCAGGACAGAAACTATGACTGTAACATATAGTTAATAAACTGTGATACTTCTCGAGGTCTCCTGTGCCACCTGGATGATGCCTGTGTTAGCAATCCGTGCCAGAAAGGTGCTCTATGTGACACCAATCCTGTGAATGGACACTACATCTGCACCTGTCCTCAAGGCCATAAGGGAGCAGACTGCACTGAGGATGTGGATGAATGTGCAATGGGTGAGTTTATTTGCTCTCTGTGAGTACACCAACAGGGAGTTGGGTCATTTGCTTTGTGAACTAACAGGAGGCAAGAATACACGTTTTTGTCATAGCTTCTCGACATAAATGTCACTCCTTTCCTGCTCTCCACCTTTCATTTCAGTATCTTTAGATGAGTTCTAAATCTTGTGTGGGACTTGGGGCAGAGGGCTGAGTCAGAATAGTTGTCTGTGAACTGTTAGCCAGTGGAATATGAAAAGCAATGAGGTGCTTAACCATTCTTCATTGTGCAAGAGGGCTTTAGCATTGTGAGGGGAGTGCATGCAAACAGATGTGGTAATTAAGCTGTCCCTTAGAACTGCAGGGTACAGTGGAAGTACCGCAGTTATGTGGGAGCTGTTGCAGCTTCGGCCTTAGTAGAAATATATCAAGGTTGTTTGACAGCCAGAATATGGCTGGATCTTTTGAGTGCCTTCCAAGACTGGTGACCACGTGGGCTTTTAAAGCTGTAGTTCTCTGATAGCATGCTGTTGTGTTGTTTTGAGGATTAACTGGACTCTAAGAGACTTACTTACAGTTTTGTGAGTGCTCGTTCATGCTTCTAGTGTGTGATGCGTGAAGGTAATAGCTAACCAGCACTCATGGAAGTGCTGGAAAGAAGCACTTTGAATTTTGTTTCACAGTCTGCCTTGGACAAGAATACAGGTTTTTGGGTTTTTTTTTTTATTGAAAACTCAAAATGAACAAGTTTGCTGGGTTTGTGGCTGTGGTGGCATCTTTTCAGCCTTGTGAGTAAATGTAAAAGGTGATCTAGAGATAAGGCCTTGAAAGCATCATTAATTCTCTAATCCCTGCTAGCTGATAGTCTTCCCTTAAGAGCTGTCTTTAGTAATATGGACCAGAGATGCTCCTTTCGTCCACTGGTAGGGACAACAATCCTTCTGATGGGCAAGTAACTGGCACATGCTTTCTTCAGTCACATTAGCCTTTCCCTAGGAGGATGAGCAGTCTTTCCCCAGTATTACTTGCCAGAATGGAATGACCACTGGAAAAGACCATGACTAATAAAGAATGCTGTGGCTTTCCTGCTCTGAGGAGACGTTTTGACACATGCATGTATGTACTTTTCTTGCAGCAAATAGCAATCCGTGTGAACACGCTGGGAAATGCGTCAACACAGAAGGTTCTTTCCACTGTGAGTGTTTGAAGGGCTACACGGGACCTCGCTGTGAAATGGACATCAATGAATGCCACTCAAATCCGTGCCAAAACGATGCCACCTGCCTGGATAAAATTGGAGGGTTCACGTGTCTCTGTATGCCAGGTGAGAGGAGTTCATGACCAAAATGGGGCTTCCAGCAAAGGAAGCAACCAGAAAGCAGAGCACAGGGAGGGTTGCCAGCTCTGCTCTGCTGAGGTGGAACACAAAGCTGCAAAGGGGTGAGGCTAAATGAAACAGTGAGAGAGCCTGCTGTGGCAGCACCAGCCAGGAGGAGTTGGCATTTGTGTGTGGGAGGGAGAAAGCAATTAGAGGACTGAGAAAGAAACCAATCTCTACATCAGCAAAGGAAGTTAGCTTTCTGAGCTGGAGTATGTGAGAACATATTTGTTACTATACCTGGTTAAGTGCATGTGCAGAAACTTACATTCGTGAAAGCAGAGCAGGCAGGTGCAAACATGAAAAGAGCAACTGTGTTTTAAGGTATGCCTAGGATGACTTTGGATAATAGTGTTTGGGTTATTTCTTTGCTTAAAATACCCCAAGTGATACAAGCTCCCAGTGACCTGAGGAAAGAACTGTAAAAAAAGTTGCTTGATTGAAATCATGCTTGTAAAATTTGTATGGCCACCATACCAGTGACCAATGTAGTCTGCTATTTTGCTCTCTGATAGAAAGTGGTAAAAAAAGCAAAGAATGCAAGTTGCCAGTTGCACAGTCTTATAAAGTACAATGAAAAATTGTGACCTCTGCAGGTGATCAGCTGATGCCGTGACAACTACAGTGAGTTTGTATTAATATATAATCTGCTTTGAAAAGTGGAACTCTGGTCACAAGTATTTCACCCTTCTTAATGTTTTTCTTGTACTCTGCCATTAGCTAAAAGCCCTTGAGCTAAAATTATCCTAGTGTATTTGGGTTTTTACCTAATATTGATATAAGGCAATATATTATTGATATATATTGTTGATATCTTTCTAAGTATTAAAACATAACACTTTCTCATCAAGTGGAAAAAAACATTAGATATTAATTCAGCATAAACTTCTGTTGCCACTGATTAGGTGAACATCTTCAGCAACAGTGAAAAACACACTTCAACATCCCTTTTTAACCTCTAGTGCAATAATTTAACCTCTGGTGTATATTCTTACCTCATAGGTTCTGTCCAAACTGGAAATTTGCAACGAAACTAGGGTTAGACTTTCAGCACTGGTACAAAAGGCACTTCCAAGGGCACTCTCCAAGGCCTTCAGTCACCTCATCTTATTTTTTTTTAACAGGTTTTAAAGGTGTTCACTGTGAAGAAGATATTGATGAGTGTCTAAGTAATCCCTGTGTGAACAACGGAGAATGTCTTGATAAAGTCAACCGCTTCCTCTGTGTCTGTCCTCCTGGTAAGTTCTTACTTCTGGACGCTTTTCCTGCTTCAGCTGACCAAGAACTGCACAGATGTTGTGAGTGATATGTTTCTTGTGAACTTCTGTTGTCTTAGGGCAGCAGCATGTGTTTGAGTGAGTTGCAATGACTAGTAAATAAGAACAGTGATGTACTGGTTGCAGTAATATTGTGCCTGTAATTGGGTAAGTGTTGAGAAACATTCAGCTGGACACTCATCTAAAAGGGTAGCTGGCAACACAAACTTTTGTTATTGTGGAAACCACAGCGAGATTCTCAATGCATTTTAAAGGTCAGCCCCTCTGCATGCTTTTTGTCTTCTGAGGCTTTTAGGGAGAAGCCAGTTTTGCATCAGTATAGTTTATGCTGCTTGAATGAGGAGGGAGTGGATTGGGCTCCACTAGAAAAGGAAAATTGCTGAGCTGAGGAATCAGTGTTAGCTGATCACTTGTTTCCTTGTTGGCTTATAAAAAGTTTCGAGTTCAGAATACACATCACAAAGTCCTGTTCTGCCTAAGGATCTGCATCATCTGACATAGCCTGCCAATACTCTGTTAACCAATTCAAGAAATGTATTGGAAGTTCCAGTGCTATATTGTACCACATTCCATACATCTGTAGTAATTCTGGTCTGAAGGCTCTAGTGATGTTGTTTTATTTTTAGCTACTTGCTTTGATTACTAGAAGGCTTTTAATTGCTGGACTCTCAGTTTTACAGACAGGCATAGTGTCCAGTGGTGGACACCACTTGTGCTCCATCTGCTTTGTTTCTGTTTGACTGGGCTGTCTCAGTTTTCAAAATGGGGCTCCTTTGACCTGGAGACAGAAACTGTTTTGGCTGGTGGTTTGGATGAGGAACCAATGCACAGGGCGTGGTGTGTGTGCTTAATGATGCAACTGAATTTAGATTTGCTGAGCTTATATTTGGGTGGTTTTAAGGATTAGCTAACAAATAATTCCTGACAGTGCATCTATCTAATTGAACTACTTCAATTGACTTCCCGAATTTTCTTCTTCTTTTCTGCCTTGCAGGATTCAGCGGTGCCGTGTGTCAGATTGATATAGATGATTGCTCCAGCACACCGTGTCTCAATGGAGCCAAATGTATTGACCATCCAAATGGCTATGAGTGCCAGTGTGCCACAGGTTAGTCTTGTGTTCAGAGCCCCTGGACTGGAGATCACATGTAATCTAACTACATAAAGGGGTGGCCAAAGTGTCAGCACTCTTTCGTTCCTTGGAATACTGGCTGTTTGTTGTGAGGCTTTGTCTACTCCTTTACACAGAGGAAAGTATTGAAGTACAGAAAGCTTTGTACTTGTACTAGTTAAGCTCACAACCAATGGGAGTTCTGGCCTCCCTCTTTCAGCCTCATCTCTTGTTGCCAGAAGATGAGAACTTCTTCTGTATTAACTATAGAATCCACATAAGGAAAAATAGCAGTGTGAAGCTCTTTATCTGTGGCTTACCTTTCTTTCTTCCAAGTCAGATTATATAGTATACACTTGAAGAACAAGGGATGGACAGAGCAGTTCTGCTGTGTATTCTGATTTCTGTTACATCAGGCTATTTTACATGAAAAGGGTAAGATTGAAACGCAGTAACAGTTTTGACCACTGGAAGAAACACCACACAGTAGCTGCCTGCCAGAATGTAGCTAAAATGACTTGTCAGGCATCACACAGAAATTTTGATAGAGCTGTGGATGGAACTGAGGTGGTTTTCTTTGAATGCCTTTACAGCCTGGTTAACTACATATTTAGAAGCGTCAGATTTAATTATAGGATTTTCTTACTTCAGACCCTCCAGGGGTGATGTAGATATATTTTTATCTTAATTTTGACATCTGCTCAAATGAGAGGGTTCGGAGCTGTTATACTGTAGTTTTCAGTAAGGTATTACTTTTGGTTGCTTTCAGTTAATGGTGCCTGATACATTGCTTGTGATACAGAGTCAGGCTTGAAATGCCCTGGCTTTAGCTCTTCCATTAGGAAAGAAGCTGAACGATTCCTGGAGCCACCTCTATCCCGGAAATGTGCTGTTAGGTTGGCTAGATTTATGTACAATTTTTCCCACTTTAATCATTCCAATAATCAAATTGTTAAAACAGATTTGACTTCATTAATCTATTTTGCACTGTACATAATGTAGTAGAGATTACCCTAAAAATAGTCTGTTTACACACACACACACACACACACTCTCTCTCTCTCTCCACCATTCCCAAAGTGTCCAAAGAAGCATTAGATTTGTTGGAAGAATGAGAATGCAGTAGTTCTGATCAGGAGAGGAATAATTATTGTGGTCAGAATTTTCCTTTTGATTACTGAGTGTGACAGACTAAGGTGACACTTGCAAAAAGAAGGAAAAGCTCAAATCTTCCCCAAACTTGGAAAATACCTGAGAAAGTACCTTTCTCAAGCTGGTTATGTGGTCTGGTTGCTTTCATTCACCAAGAGTACAGAGCTTATCAGGCCTAGGAGTGTTTTGGGTTCTGTAGTGTAGGACAATGTGGAGAGAATGTGCCTTGAAAAGCAGGTTCTGAATTTGGCATTAAAACTGCTTAAACCACCCCAGTACAGAAATTCTAGATTTTCCAGATGAGGAGGGAAGACAACTGCTTCCAGGAAGGCAAATGATGTATGGAGCATTTTCGAGGAACAAGCTGTAAGCAACTAAATACATGTTACTGAAGCAGTAGCTCTTAGTAAAATCCTTGACTGAAAATGGAAGAGGGACTCTGTAATAGGGCTTTTTTTCTATCCTGTCTGAGAGATTCTTATGTTCTATATTGAAGTGATTTTTCCTAGTCTAACTCTTGTGTCTGCAGAGAGGGAAATCCTATCTCAGTAAGGTATGTTCAGTTAAGAGATCCAGAAATATATCTGCTCTGTAAGTGGTTCAGTTGAGCTACAATAGGAGGCAAGGTAATAATTTTTGAACAAATGTATGCTAAGTATTATATTTAATATTGACAGCCTTCTATAAGACTGAAATGCGGAATTCATCATTGGGGCAGGTCAGTTACTGGAAAATAATGTTTGAGTATGTTCTTGCTCTATTAATCTCATAATATGAGTGATATGTGTTCCCTGAATGGTAATCGCCAGCTGCCGACGTGATTGAAAACTGCAAAATGTTTGGCCAAATTCTGTACAGATAGCTCTATTTACTGCTTGCTTTTTGTCTTTTCTTTCCCTTCTGGCATTATTCCACTTCTCCTTCCCAGTGGTAGATCATGGCTTTTCATTTCTTGAGTTGTCTTAGGTCTTTCCTCTTTTATTTGCCTCTGCCCTTTTTTTTTTTCCCCTGCCACCGTTCGTCCCCTTATCGGTTTGTTTTTCTCCCTTCCTTAACATCTTTTTATATCCATCTCTCTAACTAGCTTCCCTTCCCTCTCCTTATCTGCTTCCACACCCATTCATCCATGCATACGTTCGCAGACCTTGGAAATGTTAGCCGTCACCTGGTATGTTTGACCACAGAAATAACCACAAACCTGTATGAAAAATGGGGAGCCTGTTATCCACTTGTAACACTCAGGTGAGAATCACTCTTCAGCTGTTGAAATTCCCTGCGGCTTGGTTTGTATCAGTCTCCAGCTGGTGTCTTGAAATTGGAAGTTCTTCCTTCCTAATCTTCAGCTGCTGGAAGGTAGCACAAGCTGTTGGTCCAAAACATCAACCCTGAAAACCATTTATTTTAAATTGTCCCTGTTTCATATAGCTCTGTTCCATCATGGAAGGCAGGGCTTTTGCTGCTCTTAGCTTCCTGAACTGTTATTTTAGCCCTTTTTGTGAATAGATTCTGTCCTTCTCTTTTGCTCAGGATGTTTCTCAGCTGAAGCAGAATGAAACAGGCTGAATTGCTGCTTGTTTCATTGCTCCTAACTGAAGAGGTTGCATGCAGCCCTTATTAGATATGCAGTTGGTACTTGATTGCAGTTACTGAAAGGTTCCCCAATGCGAGGCAAAAAAAACTTTTTGATAAGAAGAGCTGCAGAAGCTTTGGCATGAGCCAAGGGAGTTCCCTTGGGAAGACTTCAGCAGCATTTTCTTTCTAACAGGTCAAACTCCCTCTGTTGCCCCGTTATTGTGTAGAGGAAATAATGACAGAGCCTACATTCAGTTAGTTTATACTGATCCAAGTAAATATTTCTCCTAGAGATTTATGTGTTTCCTCTGATGGCTACTGTTCCAAATAAACCAAAGATGACCGCTTCCAATGCCAGGATTCTCCATGCATGGTGTTGTTCTGTAATGCTGTGAACAGTGGAGAGTGTTGTTTTCCAGGGCTGGAAATGCAGTTAAGGTGCCCAGTTACCCTTTGTGCTCTCTGCCACTTTACTGATTCTTAATATGATTCTGTCTATATCTGCATTATATTCACTGCAGCATCATACCACTTCTTACTTCTGCTGGTTGTTTTTCCTTTAGGTTTTACTGGCCTTCTGTGTGAGGAGAATATCAACAACTGTGATCCCGATCCGTGCCACCACGGGGAATGTCAGGACGGAATCGATTCGTACACGTGTATATGCAATCCTGGCTACATGGGTGCCATATGCAGCGAGCAGATAGATGAGTGCCACAGCAATCCTTGCCTCCACCAAGGGCGCTGCATCGATCTGGTGAATGGCTACCAGTGCAACTGTTTGCTGGGCACTTCAGGTACGTAAACCACAAGTAGAAGGGCTGGATTCTAACAGAATTCAAGTGTTTAATTGTTTCTTATGTGTGTTCCTGTGTGTGCTCAATTTGCATACAGAGATAAGCTTGTGGTGTGAGAGTACCATTGTCACGTTACTTTTCCTTGCTGAATTTTGGTGCGTTTGTGTGGATTGCCTAACCTTCACTGGTACTGCAATTGGCCTTGGAAGAATTTACTTTCTCTTTACTCCAAAAATTCAAGCATGCAAAAAAAGAACAGGCGTAGTGTTCAAAATGGTTTATTCCTTTCCTTAAACATTTAGAACAAGTACAGGGTCACAGTCAGTCAGTACTCAGTGACTCAGATGACAGTCCTTGGTGTTGCAGTGCTTCTGCATCATCACCTGTTAGTTGCCCCAATGCACGTGTAATTTTCACGAAAAGTGAAGCTTGAAAGTTTGGC
The DNA here is from genome assembly GCA_013396755.1 of Sclerurus mexicanus. Taxonomy (NCBI): domain Eukaryota; kingdom Metazoa; phylum Chordata; class Aves; order Passeriformes; family Furnariidae; genus Sclerurus; species Sclerurus mexicanus. The sequence continues at coordinate 940,752 of VWZF01002523.1, forward strand.
TCTTTCTGGGAAATAGTTTCATTGCCTTCTTTGTAAGATTTGGCATCCTAATGCCTCTAACCCTTTTTTTTCCCCAGGAGTAAACTGTGAAAATAACTTTGATGACTGTGCAAGTAACCCATGCATCCATGGGGACTGTATTGACGGCATTAATCGCTACAACTGTGCCTGCAAACCTGGATTTACAGGTAAAGTCAGCTACCCAATAGCTTTGAATTGTTTTGAAGATAGTTATCCGAGTAGCCAGGGAAGCTGTTCTTTGCATAATGACTGCAAGGGATTCAGTTAGTATCTGACTAAAGCCTTCTAATCTTTGAATCTCAGCATCTTACATTACAGCAAGTTCTACCGAGCAGAAAAATCTGTGCTGTGAAATGCCATTCTTGTTGGGTAATTGTGTCCAATTCATGGTTCTTGGTTTTATAACAAATAAACCCACGTGACTTTGGTTTATTATTTACAGCATCTTTCCAGGGACAGAGAGATTATGGACAATGTAGAGAGGTGTTTGATTAGACACTACCTTGGGGTTTGACCATGAGCAGTGTTTTTCTTTCTGTTAAATGAAAGCATTAACTCGGTGTTCTAATGAGCTGCTCTCCACTGTGAAGTCTCCAGATGAATAACCTGATTTTCAGTACTTCTCTTTCATAGTGTGGTCTTTTTTTTTTTTTTAAATTATGAAATTTATCTAATACAGTAGAAACAGGGTTGAAAAAAGTTTGGAATTTTTTTGATCTGTGCTTAGAACTGCAAGTCTACATCAGGACTATTTCTGATAAGTAAGGAACGTCTCAGCACTGTTTATAAGGGACTTCATGTTTTGAGCCATGTAGGGTAATATGCTTATAAAATAATTGTTGTAAGGCAGTTGGTGCTGTTTATAACAGTTTTCTCATCATGTTTGTTACTGTTCATTACTGAATGATTCTAATTAGAACAGATCTGAAACACATTAGGAATAGCACTAAAAGGTTTCATGTGTCTTGTGCTTTTCTCTTGGCGTCTTTCTAAACTTCTGGCACTCCTTCCTTCCTTCCTTTGCTTTGGCATGGTGGTACTCTTTAGTCCCCAGAACAGGAAGAACTCAAGCCTTTCACTCTTCTTTGTTGCTGGCATACCATATTTGTCATCCTGCTGGACTTCTACTGTTACCATGTTAAAATAATTCACTAAAATAATGAATTGGCATATTTATGTTCAAGGAGCTGGCTTGCATGGGGTCTTGTTACTTTGTCCTTTCCTTATGTTAAAAATACTTTCAACTTACTGCAACATTCACTTTGTTTAGCTTTCCAGCCTCACAGGACCTTTTGGTCACTACTTCAAGGATCTTGCAGTCGTAATCAGAGACAGGCAAAACAGGAAACGGTGTTTTTTAGAGCCCCTTTTGCGCAATAAACCACAAGAACTGTATTTACTGCAGACAGTTTGGCAGTATTGGTTGTTCAAAGGGTAGGTACTTCAAAGCAGAAGAGCAGGGCTATGACAAATGGAGCTCAAGAGGTTTGTTGCAAGCATGATGCAGTTGAGTGATTTTTGCTTTCCTAATCAATATTAACCAGTGATTTTTAGTGGAATTCTGTTGAGATTCTTGAATGGTTTGTAAATACTTGTTGAGCATAAGTGCTGTTTTCCAGGCACAGAAAAGTGCTGCATCTTTCAGAAATGCTTCTCTTGGCTTGAGTTAAAGCACAGAGGCATGCAAGCTCTGTCCTGCTGCATTGGCTTCACTGAGTTGTGCATCAGTGTGTGTTCTTGCAGACAGGCAAAGCAAACACTTAGTAAGTATTGGTGTTTTTTTCCTAGGCCCACGTTGTAATGTGGACATCGATGAATGCACATCCAGCCCTTGCCACAATGGTGGAACGTGTATAAATGAAGTGAACGGCTTTCGGTGTGTGTGTCCTGAAGGGTACCACCATCCCCACTGCCAGTCACAGGCAGATGGGTGTCTGAGCAACCCCTGTGTGCATGGCAACTGCACACATATTGCTACTGGGTGAGTACTCATTAAACTTACCTGCCGCCTTCTATACTGGTTATTTCTTGCTTTGCCCAGAGTTACATCTTGACTTGAGGTTTCTGATTTTTCTTAGATTAGAATCCGTATTTGTCTGCTGCCCATGACATAATCGCAGTAAGGTGTAGACCTTCAGTCGCCAGCTGCAGTCTGGGGTTTCAACGGAGGTTTTTCTGTCCTGCCTTGTAGTCTTTGCTGGTTTGGCATGGGCACGTAGTACAGGGTGGACTGTCACCACCTAAAGGGAGGGCTTGGTGATTCAAGTGAGTGGATTGAACGCAGTTAAAATAAAGAAATGGTTCCAAAGTGAATCTTTGGGGAGAAGCAGCTATCTATTCCATCACACCCTAAAATGTTGAGCTTGGAGACTATCTTTGTTGACTAGTACTGTTCTTGCTACCCTAACACTCTGTGTCAAGGAACAGGCTGACAACTTTTGCATTAGGAGACAGAGCAATATTTGACTCAGGACAGTTTGTCCAAGGATGAGATTTTGTCAGCTTTACTCTTTACTCAGCTTTACTTTTGTTGCATGCCTGGGAGAAGAAAAGAAAGCTCTCTGGCTGTTTTGATGGCAGTAGTTGCTTCTAAATCTTCGCCTCCAGGAAGACCAAACACTGATTTTGAGAGAACTAAATCAGACCTCTTTTTGGTAATGCTAAGTCTGGGAGCAAAGAACCTGTGGAGTCAACAGGTTTGGGGAGGTTTTGTTTGTGAAAGTTCTCAAGTATGCATGGAATAGCCATGCGTTCCAAGTATGTGTTATGGCCTGGGAAGTGTTGTCAGCACTTGGGCAAGGAAGTGATTTACCATGGTGGGTAGGTCTGTAGGGAAGAATTCATCACTTTCCCTGGAGCTGGCAGGAAAGCTGCCTTTATTGCTAATTCAGCCTCTGTGTAAGTTTGGGAAACAAATGCTTTTATTCATCTTGTCTCTCATCTGCCACTCGCGTTCATATTTATGCCCACGTACACCTTGCACTGTGTGCCAGATAAAAAGTCATGTTTGCAGGACAGGGAGAGAGGACAGTGTGCGTTGTATGGCCTGAGTCCAGGGTGATTCACCAAGTCCTTGGTTCTACGTCATATGGGTGGAGTGTGCCCTACTTCAGATTTTGAAACATGATGGAGAAGATTGTTCCTGCTCCCAGCCAGCTGTTGTATTAAATCAGTCTAGTTATCTTTGGAACCTATTGTTCCCCTCCACTCTTTTTTTTAATCCTTTTTTTCCCCCCTGTCTTTGTTTGAATATGTTGAGATGGTCTTATCAAAGCAGAAACATATTGCTGGTCGACTGGGCACTTTGTGAAAACTATATCAGAGGGAAGTATGGTTTTAAGGGGGGGTTTATTATCTGTATTTTCAAAACTGTACAACTGGGATAAGCAATCCGAGTGTAACTTGGGGCTCTTCTAAAGAGGGGTTTTCTGCTTTTCTCTCCAAAACTAATCTGCAGGAGAGATTGTTAGAGGAGTTATTTCAGAGTGCTTTAAAATTGCTGCTGTTTTGCCTTTCAAGGTACAAGTGTGTCTGTGACCCAGGCTGGATAGGAGATTACTGTTCAACAGAAGGGAATGAATGCAAATCAAACCCATGCCAGAATGGAGGAACTTGTGAAGATCTGTTGAATGGATATAGATGTACCTGTAGGAAAGGATTCAAAGGTGAAAATTCGGAGGAAACTTTATCTTCTTCCTTTTTGCTTCATTGCACACTTAATGCAATTTTTTTTCATTGAACTTCATGGAAATAAGAATCAAGATGGGAAATGCCATGGCTGTATGAAGTTAAATTACAGTCAGTTCATGTAGCCATGATACAGTAGTAAAATACTTAGTAAGACCTTGTTTGAACTCATTAAGAAATGTCCTGTTGGAAGCTTAGCTTAATTTTCTTTGCAAATTATGAACAGTATATGAATTCACTGGGAATTGGAGGGGCATTAAACTCAAAATTACCATGACTGCTGCCTGCACTGAGCCCATGAGGAATGCTCTGCTGTTCTTTTCCTGTGCTGAGATTTTTCAAATGTGGCAATGCTGGCAAAATGTCCACTGCTATGTGGGATAAACATGCAAGTTACAGTCTCTTTGTTCATTCTCCCAAGAAGCACCAAGCACTTAGCAGCATACTCTTCTGTTTTTTTCCCCTGCTGCTCTCCAGGTGTGAACTGCCAGGTGGTGGTTTCTCCTTGTTCCCCTGATCCTTGTGAGAACTCAGGAATTTGCCAAGAATCTCCTGACTCTGAAGGCTACACCTGCCAGTGTGCCCCTGGCTGGGAAGGTAACAGGGATGGGGAACATGCTGTACTTTCAATGCTGAGCCTTTTGATCATTGCTTTATGAAGGGTCTTACTTATGGACTCTCCGTGTTTCAGGGGAGAGGTGTACAGTGGATATTGATGAATGTCTCTCCAAGCCCTGCAAAAATCATGCTTTGTGCCATAATATTCAAGGCAGTTACCTGTGTGAATGTCGGCCTGGCTTCACCGGAGGAGACTGTGACAGTAACATCGACGACTGCCTTTCAAGTGAGTATCAGCAGATTGCTCTGTGCTTTCCTGTTTGTCCCGGAAATAATTTTGCTGTCCTCTTAAAAACTGCTGTTTGATAGACACTGATAGGTTTTTTATAATCTATTGCCCAAAATAAAAAAACCCTTAAAACTCAGCTTTGTAAGACTTGCATGTTTGAGGCAGTGAAAATCCATCAGGTTCAGCTACTAGAAATGGACTACAGTGCTCTAACTGATGGCAGTTGTTGTTCCCAGATTCTTAACTTGAAAAGGTCCTTAGAGTTTTACATACTTTAATAAGAAGGGCTGTTAAGTGAAGAATTATATTTGCTTATAATTTTAATACATCAAGTTGAAGTACCACTGCAGGGCTTACCTGTATTTCAATGTTAAGCTTGATTTGAGGTGTGGTGGGAACCTGGGGTACAGCAGTCTTTCCTGAAATGTCTCTGCCTGACACTAATATTGTCAAAAGATTGGGTCCTGTTGCAGTTCCAGTTAGTTAATCCATATTTGAAAACAAATTAAGCAGCAGGAAGGCAGCCTGTTGCAGAATAGGTATCAATTGCAGAAGGGTAGCCCATACACTAATGAGTATTGAAATGGCTTAAATTGCAAGAAATCAAGTGTTAATTTCATGCCCTTGACACTGCTGTTTACAAGGGAAAGCAAATACATAGTAGCTTCTTTTTCTTGCTGGCCATATTCTATATCATCCTGAGATAAAATCAGACTCCTGAGAAGTGTCATGTGTTTAAAAGTTCATCTGTTACTATTTGAAAAGTAAAAGTGCTTTTTCAAACCTTGGAGGAGTTAGTGACATTGGAATTTTTTGATGGGCTGGCTCTTTAAAAAAACCACACCAAACTAAACAAACAAAAAACCCCAAAGAACCACCCTAAAACCAAAACTTAACCCCATTTTTTACTAGATTAGCTTAAAACCAAACTCAAGTCTAAAAGATTTTAGATACGAATTTAGCAAGTCGTGTTTTGCATCGAAAAAAAAATATGTAAATTTGTGACTGCTGTAGAGAAGGATTCAAACAAGTCTGTTAGCAAAAGTTACCGTGGGAGCCCCCAAAGCAGCACTGCTGAAAGAACTTCTAAGACATCTGGCTTAGCCTGAGCTTTTGATTCCTTCTTTCTGAGCAAACAGGTACAGCACAAAAATGTCACGGTGCAGTGACCCAGAGCTTTGCTTACTGAAGCCAACAGAATTATTGCCTGTCCTGTTAGTTTTCATGTGGGTGTCTGAAGATAAAAACGTTTTCAAAGTGTTCATCTTTCTCTCTCGAACAGCTGGGACGTGTCTCTCTACTCCTCAGTGTTCTGAGAGCTGTGAGATTCACCCCGTGTTGTCTGTTAGGCAGCACACCCATGAGGCTGAAGAGGCATTTCAAATTACTGCCACAGCTGATTTCATTTAGCATAACAAAAACCTTCCATGCCTTGAGCCAAATGTCTTTAATCTATGAAGCAAACAAACCCTCCAACAACAGGAACTTATTGAAAAGTTGATACCCGAGTCTCCTTCTTCTGTCAGTAAATGTGTGGCACAGAGAATTAATGCACTGCTTTTGGCTTCACTCATACATGGCTGACTGCCACAGACACAACATTTTATAGCTGCCAGGGGTCTCGCTTTGAATGTGCTTTTTCTCTGCAGTAGTCAAATGACCTTTAAATGGATGCAGGTGTGTCTCATAACACAAATTTTTATCATGTGAGCATATTTCTCAGTCAATAAATGAGCTTTAATTACCTTTCACATTTCTTTTCTTTGTTTCCCAGCAACCAGAGTGTTGTATTTATGTTAAACTGCAAATTTTTGATGAAGTCTGTATGCATTTTCAGCTTCATGTTTTGCTAGTACTTAAAGATAATCATAAATTTTTTAAAAAAACCTCAGTAATCTATTTTTCATCCCCCTTCCTGTCTCTTTTTCCTCCCCCTCCCAATTTCCCCCTCTCCCTTCACAGACTAGGCTTTTGGTCTCTGGAATGCAGAGTAGAAAAGGAATTTGGCTTCAGGAATGTGGGTCTTAAATCCAAAAGTGGAAGGAGCAAAGCAGGAAGAAATTACTGAATGTCAGAAATCTTTCAGGCAAATTGGTACTTGTGAAGTAGAAGAATACAGTAGTAGGGAGTGGTTTAAGACCAAGAAGTGGTGGTATCCAGGTAGCAAGAGCAGGGAAAATGTCAAGGAATGGCAGAGGTGAGGGGAATCCAAGGCAGTATATGAATTTGAGCTTTCCTGCCAGCCTTTTCCCCGTCAGTCTTTGATACTGGGGAAAAATGTTAAGTGCTCAGTAATGCATAATTGCTCATATATGTATGCTAATACAAACATACACATTGGATTTGACTGGACTGCTTTCATGCTGAAAATTAAGCACACAAGTTCTCTTGTGCATTGAGCTGTGTCTGGAAAAGAGACAGTGTGCTGAGTTCTCTTATGAATAAAACTTTGTAATGAAGAAGAAACAGTTGTTGTGCTGTTTTTATAGGCCTTGTCAGTAGGCATCTGTCAAAAAAGCAGAGTTCGGATTTTAAACCAAGAGGCTTGGGTTTGGTTTAATTGATTTTGCTTGAACAAATTCCAGCAGAGAAACGTTCAGGCTCTGAAGCTTGGCCTTGATCCCCACCTTCTGTTGAATTTCTTATTGATAATGCTTTGCAATTATCTGTTCCATAAAGTGGCTTAGAAAAACTTATCAGTAGTCTGTCACACTCTGGGCTGTGTGATGCCTTTTTTTTTTTTGCTAAAAGCAACTTTTCTAGTACTGGCCTCTTACTGTTACATATTTTTAGCACTCATTGTGATGCTTCTATCTTAGATCCTTGCCAAAATGGAGCTTCGTGTGTGGATGGGATAAACTCCTTTTCGTGCATCTGCCTACCTGGATTCCATGGAGATAAATGCCAAACAGACACCAATGAATGTCTGAGTGAGCCGTGCAGGAATGGGGGCACATGCACCCACTATGTCAACAGCTACACCTGCAAGTGCCCACCTGGTTTTGAGGGAACCAACTGCGAGAACAACATCGATGAATGCACTGAGAGGTGAGGTGACTTTACTACGCTCATACCTTGAAGCCAGTCCTACTCAGAAGCAGTTCTTAACAATGAGGATCTGTTTTCCTGCCATTTGTCACAGATACACTTGTGATTCATGCAAGGAAAGCTTGCTTAGCTGAAAGGCAGTTGCCTGTCAGATTTGATCTTCTGTTTCTTCTGACATTCTTCTAACAGCTAGTTAAAAGCTTAGTTCCATTATAGGACAAATATGACAGTGCTGAACAAAAGTTAAAACAGTTATAGGTGCTAGCTTATTACAATATAAATAATTTACATTTGTGTAAGACCAATCCATTCCTTCCTCTCCCCTATATGATAATGGTTACGAATGGTTACTGTGTTGAGAAATACAAAAGCTACAAAAATAGAAGTGATGGCCAACTCCTAGAAAAGCGGGAGAAATAAATTAGTCAAGTTGAGATTATTAACAACAAATAGTATGAAGAAGCAACCAGGAGAAACACTAAATCCACAAATTCTGTACTGGAAGGATTTAATCATCAGAGATCTTTTAATGCTCACAAATTGGATGTGATTTAACTGTGTTGGGGTAAAATCTGAGATTGTTCCAAAGGGGTAGGTGTGGAACTGAGCTAGAACGCTCAACAGCTGGTCCTTATATAAATGGTTCATGTGGTAGTTTTAAAAGCTCTTTGATAGTTAACCCTGTGATTCTATCATCTGCCTGCATATTTATTTTAAGCTTTTTTAGGATTGATGTCAGTAACTTCAGATTCTCAAATCGAAACAATTTCTAATAAAGCTTGAAATGGTTAAAAAATAATTAAAAAGAAGTCTGTTCTAGTCTAGTTACCAGAGACAAATTAGGTGCTTAAATGCAGAGCTCTTGATATTCTCATGTATTTTCTGCATACATAGAAAAGGTCTTTCTTATCTTTTATAAAATTGCATTTGCGGGGGAGGAAGTATTTTAATATCTTTTTCTGAAGAACAGGATTGTGTCACTGATGAGGGTGTGTTTAATTTGCACAACAGTTGTTTAATTGAGTGAAGTATGCTGGGTGTTTTAGCAAAACGCCTGGCTCTTCCTTGAGGTTCATCCTGTTCTTGTTTTTGTTATCAGGCAGGACAGAAACCAGTCTTGCAGGTATGAATTAAGGATGTAGCAATTTTCAATGCTCTGCCAAGCTAAACCAGTCACACCTTCTCAACCAAAATTACTGAGCTATGCTTAAGAGCACCATGGTGGTTGGCTAATTTGAATTTGGTTCAAATAATTCTTCCGTGTCTTGTGTGAGAAGCTGCCTATGAGAGAGTGCCACCTCCTCTTGGAGAGACATGCCAGGTTTCAGCGAAACACACTGAGGGATTGACAGTTCCTCTGTCTTCCTTGCTTTGCCATGAATGTAAACAGCAGTTTATGCTCCCTGTAAAACAGAATTCAGCCCACAAGACAGGGGAGCTTCACAGTCAGAATTTAGATACTTAAAACTTGCACTCTTGCACTGGGAGTTCAAGGAGGTGAGTCAGTGGCTTCTCCTCTGGAAATACCCATCGACAGCGCACAAAGCAGATAACAGGCATGAATTTGGTTTGTGTACTTTATCAAACTGATTATCTCAAATCTGCTTTGGGGTAATTCTCAGAGGAGCAGGAGTTTCTTGAGAAGGAAAATGGGGTCACTTTTGCATGAGGCATCACTTCTAACTTTCCCAGTCACTTCTCCTTAGGACACCTAATCTGGCAGAATTTCTTATGATTAGAAGATTGAGGGGAAGGGGATAATTCCTTTGATCTGAAATCTGCCAGGGCATGTATGAGTAGTTTTACAAATCAGGACTTAGGGTTCTCATGAGAAGAGGAGGAAGGGATTTAGCAATACCAATACTTTCACGTAATTTCAATAAAGAACTTGCTTGTGTTTTGCATGTTGTACAAGCTTTTTCCTTGAGAAAACATACCTCTGACTCCTTTGAAGCTTTTAAGAAAGGCCAATTGTTTTTTCTCATAATTTGTAATACAGTTGTAATTTGTAATAAAATTTATCAGTTGAGCAAGCCACACGCAGTACTGTTTGAGGTCACATGGAAGCTGGGAAGATTTCATTAAATGAGTTGCATCCATCATTAATGATTCATTAAAGCCCTGCTCTACTTTCTTTGCCCACTGAGGTGAAGTGAAGGCAGAGCTGGAGTCTCCTTGGATTGCTGCTTTCTGATTTATACGTCTTTAGCAGGAACTTGGCAGTGGTCAGAAGATCCTGTTACCTGGTTTTCTCTCTTATTTCAGTCATGTTTATGGCTGTGAGCTAATTGCATTGTGTCTCAGCTTACCTTTATCCTCCCTCTCTTGCAGCTCCTGTTTCAATGGAGGCACTTGCGTGGATGGAATCAATTCCTTTACCTGCCAGTGTCCAGTGGGGTTTACAGGGCCCTTCTGCCTCACAGAAATTAATGAGTGTGATTCTCATCCTTGCCTGAACAAGGGCACTTGTGTGGACAGCCTGGGCACATACCGGTGTATCTGTCCCTTGGGTTACACTGGCAAGAACTGTAAGGTGGGTGACATTTCTTGCTGCCTGTTTTGCACACTGTTGTTTGAGCTGTCCAACAGCAGAAGTGACTGTGAAGTACCAAAGCAGGCAGAGCTTTTGTTCTTTCAGTTCTGGTAAGAGTTTGTTGGCCCATGAAGTGCCCCTGTTCAAAACTGGAAATCATAGAATGGGGTGGAAGGGACCTTAAAGCTCATCTGGTTCCAGCCCTGCTACCACATGCGCCTATTTGCAAGGAGGAGAAATGTGTGATTATTTACAAGGGCAGGTGTTACTGGAACTTTCTAGATCAGTTTTCTTCTTAAATGGAAACCAGCTTTTAACTTTGAAAATGGCTGCATTTTATTTGAAGCATAAAATTGTCCTGATTGAAGACAGAGTCCTGTGCTAAAAAAACCCAGCTAAACAAGCAGAAAACAAAAAGCAGAACATGAGTCTGATTGCAGGACTTTGATTTAACTGGTTCATTTTTTTTACAGGAAGTATAATTAATAAAGATTGATTGTAGTTTTTTTGAGGGGGTTTTTTCATAAGAAACCAGAGAATGTTTTGAGACACTAAATTATGTGATGGTCCTGTTCACAACCTTGATAAAAACCTCTAGCCTTGCACACTTAAGTTCAGGCAATTTGCTGTTTTCCACAGCTGAGCATGGGAGCTGCAAACCCTGAACACTGTAAATGACTGACTAGTACCTATTAAAAACTCTAAACTTGGCGTATCACAGTGGAAAGAGACTGCTGTTTTTCAAATCAGAGTCCTTTCTTTTGATTCTATTCTTATCAAAACAGTAAGAATGATTTGAGATTACTTCTACTTTTGGAACAGTAAACACTATATTAGTGTCCTTCACCAGCAGTCTTAAGTGCTGTCATTTAAAAAAAAAAATTTTGGTGTATTTCTTAAACTGCTGGAAAACACAGCAATTCTGTAAGAATTTTGCAACTCTCTTTCGTGCCAACATGTCTTTGTAAAGCAGTGAGTGTTGGAAAGGAGCATTTTAGTGGTGGGGGGGAGGTGCTTTTCCAGAAGTATGTTGCTAGACATTAAATTATCAAGTTTGCTTCTAGGTATTGCTAATGGAGGAAGTGAATGCAAAGTAATGAAGTGATATAAAAAAGCAACCCCTCTGCTACCCTAATTATGCATTCCAGGCACACCACTTAAACCTCATTGGGAGAATTAGCATTGAGAGTGATCCTGAAGTACTGTGAAGTTCAGTAGTTCCTCTTCTGTTACGTTTGCTTTGTTTTTACTTGAGAAAAGGATTAATGTTCCTGTCCCCAAATTAAATGTTGTGGATTCTCAGAAAGTCTGCTTTATATTCAGAGAAGCTTGATCGTAATGTATTACTCATTTTATACAAGGAATCAGAACTTTCTGAAATTTTAAGTACTACTCAAAGCTGTATTGGAGAGATTTATAGATTACAGCTACACTGTAGTTCTTGTTTTAGTGGTAAACTGGCTTGACCTAATTAGCAAAGCTAAATAAGCAGCACAAAATCAGACAAAGATTCATAAGTTTTAGAATTTGCATGTAAAACAGTCAGCTACTCATTACAAATGCAGAGGCTTAGTGTTTTTTCTTCTTCACGCTCAACTACATGTGATAAAACTTAATTCCAAGTTTCTTTTGCCTGTAAAAGGGTAGATTTTTTTACTTTAATCTTTGTGAGGAGACAGTTTGCATCTGAAAAGCAGGACTTTCTGCAATTGAAATTGCATTTTGCAGCCAAAATTCAGTACTACCCACTTTAAAAACCTTATCATTCCCTCAAGTCAGCTTGAAGTCAACCAAATAGTTGTATTAATTTGAAGATGAAATGCTTAAAAAGGAAATTATGGTTAGTGGCTGGTTTATATTATGTCAGACAGAGTTATTTTGGGGCTTCACTCCACTTTCATATGATGATTTACTGAGTTTTAGACTTTTTGTTTAGAAACTATTTTTGTATAAGAAATCAAGAAAAGCAGTAAGACTTTAGCCCATCTTCAGTTCATAAAACTGTTGTGGGACTTCAGTTGAAATCCAGAAGACAGAAGAACTCAGACCATGCTAGAGAAAATGGGGCTGAAAGCAGGTATGGTGAGCTAATGGTAAAAAGGAATAGCAAAGATCAAAATGTTGAACATATCTGTCATCCTCAAAAAGCAGTGAAGATAGGTGGGAGTTTGGGAGAAAGGACATCCATTGGTAGCTGGAAGCCTCCTGCTAATGTGGAATTAGAAGCAGAGTCTGAGATAAAACTGAATTTTCTCAAACCCAGACAGCCAAAGATCCACCTTCATAGTAAGGTGTGAGGATCAGCTTACTCTTGAAATAGTGCTGCCATCTGGGGTTTATTTCTCTGTACGTTTGCACTTTTCTATGGATGTGAGACTGCTAGTGAAGCACCTGGCTTAGACTTGGGAAGTACTGTCCCGTTCTTTCCAGTGCCCTATGGAACCAGTATTGCAGACCTCCCTTCCTTTGTGTCTTGAACTTGTCCTCTGAGTAGTGTTTCCTGCTGTGCCATGTGTCACGTGGTCTTTTCTTTGCAGTCGGTTATGGATCTGTGCAGCAAGTCTCCCTGTAAGAATGAAGGCACGTGTGTCCAGAGTCTGGCCCAGACTCGATGTGTCTGTCCGTCTGGCTGGACTGGTGCTTACTGCGACGTGCCCAATGTCTCGTGCCAGGTGGCAGCTTCGCAAAGAGGTAAATGAGCATCCTCTGTGCTTTAACTGACAACATCTCCCCCTGCGTCGTTAACATGCCCCTCCTTTTCCCCCCGACACCTGTGGACACAGCGTGCACTGGGAATTCCAGAGAGCTTTGCCTCCAGGTGGTTGATCATGGTCGCTTCTAAAGTAAAATACTCTCAGCAAGGTTGTGCTTGGGAGTCAAGATTTCTTGATTCTCCCTATCATAAAGATAAAAATATTAGAAAAGAAGAATTAAATATTTCATAAGGTCTCAGGGTTTCAGTAATACTGTTTTACATGGGCTGCCTTTTTGGAAAATACATCAGCTATTTATGCCTTTCTACTAAATCCCAGGCAGGCTAGATTTATGAGATATTGTTCTTGTACAAGAAAGACATCTTGTAACATATCTGTGTAGGTATTTTTGCAGAGAATACTGGCTTCCAAGTGCATTATTTAGGTTATGCCATGGTCCCCAAAGTAGTAATTTTCTGCTTCAGATGATGTACATATAAAAGATTTGGTTAAAGTAAGTTTTTCCAGGAATGTGGCTTGTGGCCAAGCCGATGGACAGTCTCATGCCATTTTTGTCCAGGAAATCCAAACAAATTCAGTGTCAAGGGAGAAGGGTGCAGGGCTCCCGTACTTTTTGCAGATGTTCTAGGTACAAACGTTAACCTTTGTGTAGGAGCAGTAGTGCTTTAGATGTGTATTCACCAGCCAGTGATAAAGTAATACAGCAATACAAATACTTCACGAGAGTGTTGATGCTGATGATCCCATGAGGACAGAGCAGTGACTTCATTTGGAAGCCAGTTTTGGTTCTGATGCACTGTAATTTAAAGAGTAACTCTTCAATTTTTAAGTTTCAACTTTTCAGGTTTTTGGGTCTAGCTACCAGCACTGGCAGCAGGTGTGTTTTATGTGCTTGCTCACTTTATTTAACTTTGTTTCAGGAGTCCCAGTGGACCAGTTGTGCCAGCACTCTGGTGATTGCCTAAATGTTGGAAACACACACCACTGTCAGTGCCAGGTGGGCTACACAGGCAGCTACTGTGAGGTGCAGCTGGATGAATGTGACTCCAGTCCCTGCCAGAATGGGGCGACCTGCCGGGATCACCTGGGTGGATACCAGTGTGAGGTAATGCATGGTGGTTTAGTGGGAAAGAGGTCTGAATGTTTAGGGCACTGTAATGCAAGGGGATCAAAAGAAATCAGAAACACATGCAAGAGGTAGAATAGCTTCAAACAGGGGAATAAAAGCACCTTGCAGCTGGAAGAAATTTTTAATTTGGCTGTAGCAGTAGCAGCGCTCCTGAGGTGTTTTTAAGACTGAATTAAGAGAGATGATTGTAAGGAGCTGTGATTGACGGGCATTCGAACTCTTTGTCTCATTGGAGATGAAGTTCTTATCTGGAAAGACTGTTTGCCTGAGGTGTGGTTTACGTTAAAATATATGTAAAATGCATTAAAGGAATATTGTATTCTCCCTGTTGGATGGGCAAAATATCCCTTGCCTCTCAGGGTGGGAAATGCCTTCCACTGCTTTCTGTTTCCTACAGCTGATACAGAGAGCAGTGTAGTCCCTGAGATTATAGTGTATCAACCTTCATAAGCCTTTCAGAAGGGTGAAAGCTCATGCCCAGAGGGAAGAGATGAGTTTTATGTATGTAAACCTTAAGTCAGAATTACTGAGACAGTCTCACTCAGGATTTGATCACTGTTTTGCAGGAATCAAGTCACTCAAATTCGAACATGCAGAGTGCTATTCAGTGTCACATAGTGGAGTTGTGTGCTTAAGCTGCTGGCTGTGCAGCCCTTGAAATCACTTGCAGTTGTTTAGCTACAAAGGCACCCCTAATCTATCCCATTGAGGGCTCCTTTTGTCTCTGTTAGCCTTTCTCAGATGTCTACTAAATGTATCTGTTAGAAGATTATTCACACTTATTTCTATACTGGCAGTGTGTGCCTGGATACCAGGGTGTCAACTGTGAATATGAAGTGGATGAGTGCCAGTTTCAGCCCTGCCAGAACGGAGGGACATGTATCGACCTCGTCAATCATTTCAAGTGCTCCTGTCCACCAGGAACTCGGGGTATGAAGCTCAGCAATTAAGTGAATATTACAAGAGTGAATTTTCATTTCTGACCACTGGTTTCGTGACACAGAGTCCAAAGGGAATGCATTATGTTCTTTGAAGAATGTTCCCAAAGTACACTGAATCCCTTGAGATACATATTTTCTCTTTAAAAATAAATGCTGCTTTTTTCTCCCTTTTTTTCTTTTAAAGGAATAGGTCATGGCAGTGTCCTTTGGGAATGTGTGATCCATCTTTGGCAATGGGGATGGACGAGATTACTGTTAAGGTCTCTCCCAACCCTATGTGTTTTGATATAGTAAATCCAAGGTTTCTTTTTTGCTAAATTGCTATGAAATATACAGGAAGTTTGCTTAGTCCTTGCATAATTTCAGATGTCCTTTATTTTTTTAAATTTTTGCCCTGTATTGTCCTCTGTCCTGGAGTCTTTTGTGGAAAACAAGTTCAGTGCCTCTAGGCTACCTTAAACTATCTCAGCAAATTTGAGCTCTTTTATTAAAAGTTACTTTAAAGAGAAAAAAATGTAGTCCACAGTCCCGTATTAGTGGTTTTCAGTAAGTAAGATTCCACAACCTGATTAATGTTGTGTTTCTTGAAACCAAACCTTCCATTTCCCTTTTAATATCTGACCTGATGTCCCTGACATCTGCCTTTGAAAATATTCTGGATTTCACGTTTTAACCCATTGGTGAATGCTTTCTCATTGATTTTTTTCCTTAGGCTTATTTTTCAAGTAATTTAAAGATTTTACATACCTCTGAACTTTTTTCTTTCTGAAGTATGTCATCTCAATGCACGCAAAATCTTCAGCTATGTGTCAGAACTTCATTTATAAAGTAAATCTAAGTGAAATTATAAAACCTAATGTATTTGTCTCCTGCATACACATATTACCAGATCATTCACTTTAATGTGGCTGTCAGCACATCTCCCTGGTCTAGATGAGTGCTTGTTTCATTCTACATCATTGCACTAGCAATTTTTCATATATTTGTCTTAATTTTATTCTTCAATTTTAAAAAAAAAAGCAAAAACAAAAAAAAGTGGTGATTGTGTTGCTACATTGAAGTGTGTATTTATTTTCCTTTGTCTGCATTGTCTGAATTTCTTTGTTTTACTAAATTCCCCACCCTCCTTCAAGGGTTTGAGTGCACTGCTTTTAATCCTTCAGCCTTTATTTGTTGAGCTTAATTACTTTTTGGATGTTACTTTTTTTTTTTTCAAAATTGGAATGGAGATTGATACAGTTATTTAGCATAGTAAGACTTAACTCTTGTCCCTGGCCCAATTTGAAACTAATACTTTACTGATGCCAGTGTAAGCATCCTCCATATTTAGGTGAATGATTTTCTGCTTGCTCTGGTTGAATCAACAGTATTAACAGACAAATGTACTTGCTCAGCTTGCCCTCTCTGTCCCTTTGTGTCTTTCACACTGTGCAGTGAAGGCAGAACCAGCACCAGACTTTGCCTTTAGAAAGGGAGCCCTGTAAGGAGAAGGAGAAACTGCCGTGCCTAGCCAGTGGTGAGGGTTCACTGTAGATCCCCGGAAGCCAAACTGCAGCAATCCCTGTTTTCTGTTGGTTTGTCGTTGCTTGTTTTAACGCTGTTGCTGCTAAAGCTCTTTGCCCAGTTTCAGGGTTACCTGAAGTGAAGTGCCTGGTGGCAGCTCGCAGCCTTTCAAGGACAGCACAGGGCTTTTGGGCTGTGTTCAGTCGCAGGGCTAAATTGAGTGCATCCTTTTTGGGTTTGGTTTGGTTTTCTGTTTCTAATTATGCCCTTAAATTAAGTCAAGTATGAAAGCTGCTAAATACCAGTATGGCCTAGCATTGAGGACAGCCTGGATCTAAAACACATGCTCCCTAGGCCTGATCCGAGGCTGGCTGTCTGCAGAGGGTACGAAGTGCATTAAGCTGGGATCTTTAGCTGTTTGTTTCAGGCACCATGTGTGACATTGTCTTAAAACTTGATGAGCGGTGTAGGAAAGGAGGCCATGGCACCGTATCCTCAAATTGTCACTCTCTCCTGTCTCGGCAGGCCGTTTCTGTGAGGAGAACGTGGATGACTGCATTTCAGACTCAGGAGTACCCCGCTGCTTTAATGGAGGGCAGTGCATTGACCAGATCGGGAGCTACAGCTGCCTTTGTCCCCAAGGCTTTGCCGGGGAGCGGTGCGAGGGAGACATCAACGAGTGCCTCTCTAATCCTTGTAACCCTCGTGGAAGTCTGGACTGTGTCCAGCTGACAAATGATTATAGGTGCATCTGTCGTAGTGCTTTTACTGGTGAGTAGTCATAAACATGCTTCCCATTGCATTGTAGTATCTTGAAAAATGATAATTCTTTCCCTTTCTGGCAGTTGTGTTATCTGGTCACTTCCCTTTACAGCATCTTTTGTTTCCCTGCAACATGTCTCAGTTTTTAAACCAGTCTTTGTTTTAAACCTTCTAAGAAATTTGGCTTCCAGAGCTATCTCAGACAAAGGAATCTCCTGAGACACTTGGCTGCCAGCACTTTTTTTTCTGTGGTACTTTTCTCTCCTTTGTAATTTCACATTTCGAATATTGGAAGTGTAACTGTTTGTGTCAGCTTCTCCACAGCTTTTCCCTTTGCAAAGCAACGTATGCTTTTTCTCTATAAATCAGTGTCATGGTATCCATAATTAGCTTTTGGCCTTCTTTTTTACTCATTGCTCCCTTTCTTCCTTATATTGGTGATGTGGTCAGGATGGAATACTCTATGCATAGACGGGCTGTACATTCCTAACTTTGTGATCCTTCCACAATCCAGCTCTGAATGACAACTTTGCAAGAATTTCACACTGTGCAGACTTATGTCTCACTCTCTCTAGATCTCTTCTTTGTTAGTGTTGCTGCTATTCTGCTTTCTGCCTCCCACTGGGCTTAAGTTTGGTCTAATAGTCTCCAGATGTGTCTGAACTTTCAGCTTTCCATTTTCCACGTCCATTTAACTTCCTACGTATTCAGTTTTCCTCCATTGAAGCCTTTCACTATCACTGCTTATCAGTGACCTCTGCATGTTTACTCTTATTTTTTCTTAAAATTTAAAGATGCTGTGATTTTCCGCTATATTTGTGAGTTTCAGATCTAAAGAAATGACAAAGACATACATTTGAAGAATTCATGCAGTAGTTTTTGAATGTATTACCTAGACTGATAAAAGAAGTTCCTTAAAGAGCAGTGTATGAGAGGAGTGGAGGTGGTGGGACTCTGATGCAGGTCATCAGATAGGATCATATTTAAGCTTGTCTATTAAGCTTGCTTTTATTAATTATGCCTCATATTGCTTCTGGCTCTCATGGAACTTGTAGTGTGTGGAGTGCAGAGCTGCTGCACCCCAGGAGGAGCAGGGAGAGCTGCTGCATCTCAGTCATGAAATCTGTCTGGAAATGTTAGGCACAGAGGGGGAGCATGCTTCCTCCTCTAGCTGTCTGTCTTCTGCACATTCCATGTTGACCCTTCTGCCTGGGAGGGGACGGGCAGCTTTGCTGTGGTTTGTGACTGAGGATACCAGGACTCTGTGGGCCATCCTGCCCTGTCTGCTTCTGTCTGCGAGCAGCCTTGGCTGCACATGTCTGGAGACAATAATGTTTTCCTAGGGGGTCCAAGTCACAGTTAGGTCATCCTCATTGTTTAAAAGTCTGACTCTTGAAGCTGCTGCAAAGCTGGTCAGTGCAGTAAGACCTCTGTCTGATCAGTCTGAGGAGATTCTGCTTTGTTCTCCTATTCAGTCACGTTGCATCTGATCCTGAGGGATGTTTGTTAATGTTAGAGTGTGATTTGTCCTCAGTGAGCATCTCCCAAAAAGTAAGTAAGTCTTAGGAACCCCCAAACTGGTGTGGTACATCACTTTCAGCCCCTGTGTCTGGCTGATTTGGAGGTGGCAGCAGCAAATTCTGTCTTTTTGCTGTATTGTGCGTGTTCTTGAGGAGGCAGACAAGGTCAGCTGTCTCCAAATACACTTTGTGTATTCTGGGGTTGTGCCTTCCTGTACCACTGCTTAGGCAGCTACTTCAAAAGCATGTGTTATCTGAAGAGATGCTCCCTACATATTTGGAGGGGAAGGTCTCACTGGAGTGCTTGGCTCACTGGCTATTCATGGGAGTGTTTTGCTTTTTGATTGCACAGACACACATTTCTCTGCTCTCTTCTCCCTGTGTCTGCACCTCAGGTCGTCACTGTGAGAGTGTGATAGACGTGTGTCCCCGGAAGCCTTGTCAGAACGGTGGGAGCTGTGCTGTTGCCAGCAATATGCCAGATGGGTTCATCTGCCAGTGTCCTCCGGTAAGCACCGTGTCCTGAAACTGGATTGCCTGCCTGAGCTGGAGAACTCTCTGGGGACACTCTCGCTAGTTCCACTGGGTCGCTGTAGGTGAAGGTTGTCTTTTCTGTCCTACTTGCAAAGCTGTGTCTTTGGACACACTTTACCCACATCCTTTAGTTTATCCACTTAGCTGGGAAATCCAGGGCTTCCAGGTGCCCTAGGAGAGCGATGCTGCCAGTTGTTACCGCAAAAAAGTCTGCTGTTGAGGCATGATGGCTGGCTTTTCTGTCTTAAACGTAGTATTAAATTATGACAATTCTTTTGCTGTGCTGTGTTTTCTTACTTGTTTTCTTGCTTACTGCAAGATTCCCCTTGTTAGTGGCTCTTCTAAGCTCATTTCAAAATGTACTTTCCTAGTTTAATCTTGAGGTTAAGTCCAGAAACTCATGGCTCCTGCGATGAGACTAGAGGAGTTACAGGGGAGGAGTTTGCACATGACACCTTGCCTGCAGCCCTCAGTGTTGAAGAATAATTTTGTGAGAATAAGTTTCTTCTGCCTTTTTTCCCCCCATAGGGTTACTCTGGAGCAAAATGTGAATTCAGCAGCCACAGTACTTGTGGACAAGTGAAATGCAAGAAGGGGGAGCAGTGCATCCAGACATCATCTGGTCCCCGGTGCTATTGCCCCAAGCTGTCTGTGGGAGAGGAATGCCAGACAAACACGGGTTGTGCCAGTGCCCCCTGCCAGAATGGTGGGAGCTGCCACCCTCATTCTCAGCCTCCTTACTATTACTGTCAGTGCCCTGTTCACACCCAGGGCAGCCAGTGTGAGCAGCCTGTAACTTTCAGCCCAGAGCCCCGAGGATGTTTGGATTCCCAGTGTGCAGAAAAATCAAGAGATGGCTATTGTGATGAAGACTGTAACACTCATGCGTGCCAGTGGGATGGAGGTGACTGCTCCCTGACAATGGAAGACCCTTGGGCCAACTGCTCCTCCTCATTGCGCTGCTGGATGCTTTTCAATGGACAGTGTGACGAGTTCTGCAACACACCTGAGTGCCTATTTGACAACTTTGAGTGTCAGCAAAATAGCAGAACGTGCAAGTAAGGCTTGATCCTGAGAACAGTTTTTGTGTGTGACTAATATGGCTTCTGCTAGTGCTCTGCCTGCTGCTCCCTTCTCTTCCATTGTTTCCGTTGCTGGTCCTTGCTGAAAGTTTTTGGCATCAAGAAGTTTCTACTGCTTTGTGTATTTGTAGTCCATTTTTGGAACTTGTGTGCTATGCGCTAAATCAATAACCTGAACAATGGTAATTGTGTTAACCTGCTTGATGGATGTGCCCTGCTTTCCCTGGAAATGTAAATAAGTGGCATTTCACCTTGTGCTATATTTTAGTAGTACTGCCTCCTATCCTGAATTTTGCTCCATACCAGCAATACCTGTATTTTTATGCCAGCTATGTTTGCTGACATTGTGTTTCTAACTTGTTTATTGTGGCGATTCTTTCTCTTCAGCTGTTTGTGGTAAATGCTACAGCTTTGCTGTGATGGCTCTCCCTTGGTGAGGCAGGAGGTGTTAGATATCTTAGTAAACAGAATAAGCAGTTCTATTCCACTGTTACCAGAATTGAAGCCCAGGTTCTTGGGGTGTTTGGTGCTTCCTGCTTTCACGCTGCCAGGTTGCAAGCTTTATCCTGGGGTAGTATTTCCTGTCCTTATATCTGATTATGAGTGTTATTTTACCTCAAATGGTGGTGAAGAGTGTAAGACCTTGGCCCCTAGACTGCAGGTGTGCTGTGCACTGTGTCTGTCCTCTCTGCTGCCCGTAACCTCTCACTGTTTCAGGTATGACAAGTACTGTGCAGATCACTACGCAGATGGGCGCTGTGACCAGGGCTGTAACAGCGAGGAGTGTGGCTGGGACGGGCTGGACTGTGCTGGTGACAAAGCCGAGAAGCTGGCAGAAGGGACCCTGATCATTGTGGTCTTGATGCCCCCCGACGAGCTGCTGGGTGATGTTCGCAGCTTTCTGCGCACTTTGGGAACGCTCCTGCACACCAATCTGAGAATTAAGCTGGACTCCCAGGGAAACCCCATGGTATTCCCATACTATGGGGAGAAATCGGCAGCTCGGAGTCGTCGATCGCTCGTGGTCATTCGCAAGCACAGAGAACTAGAGCAAGAGGTCATTGGGTAAGTGGATGCCTTTGTGTTCCTCTGGCCTTGTTATGCTGGTAGCTCTTGTAGGTGTGTGGGGCAGTCTAGACTTTCCAGAGCTGAAGTCTGTTTTTTAAATGGGAAATGTAAAGCTATTGCAACTGCCCGATTCAGTGTTGGGATGTAAAGATTAACATAAAAGGCTGCAGTTTAACCTAGTGCTTTGTCAAAGTTTGTCACTGACTTCTGTGACCTCTTACTGTGTCTGCAGCACCAGAGTGTTCCTGGAGATTGACAACCGCCAGTGTGCAGAGGATTCAGAACAATGCTTTCACAACACAGAAGCTGCTGCAGCTCTTCTAGCTGCTCAGGCCATCAAGGGCATGTTGCCTTATCCTTTCGTGTCTGTCCAAAGTGAGTAACTGCAGAGGGAAAATTGCTTATGGAGTCAGGCAGTCATCAAACTGGGGCTTGCAAAATATTTGCTCAGATTATTGATCACCATGCTAGTGTGTCTCGCTGTTCAGTGTGGTTTCTGGGAGCTAAATTCTCCATCCCCAGTTACAGGAATATGTATGTGCAGTGTGCTCTGAGAGGACATCTCATTAAGGCAGGGCATCTAATTTGGAGCCTAGTCATTTTAATAGCTGTGGAAACAGTAATCTCCTATGTGCTGCAGCAGTGTGCCACGCACTGCAGCGGTGATCTCTACACTGAAAACCATTCATGTGCTCTAAGCCATGGATTCAATGAAAAAGGTGCCATTAGAGTCTGGTCTACGAGATGTTTTCTCCTCTGGCTATATGTAATCCCTTTGATTTCTGATCCCTTCTCCCTCAATCTGGGGTTTGGCTGCAGCCTCATAGTAGATTGGTATTATCACTATTCCTGGTTGGGTCATGCTCATATCTTTATGTAGATCAGCTCTGTCTGTGGTGAGGGAGGGTGGCTGGCTGCAGACAGCAGGAATCGAGGAAGGAGCAAAATCTTCAGTTCAGCAGTCATATACTTTGAAAAATATTTTGAGGCACCAGACTAAGGGAAGCTCAAAAGACACTATATACAACAGTTGCAGCAGAGCCTAAAATCTGTATAGAGACAATGTGCTCTCTGTGGGGAAGACTGAGTGAGAAAAGAAAGTCTGTAAATTGAAGATCATTGTCTCCACTTTGCTCATCTCATTGTATTTTAACTGGAATTTTTAGGTGAACCCTTGTTACCACCAAAGACCCAGTTGCTTTACCTACTTGCTGTGGCAGCTTTGATCATCCTCTTAATCCTTCTGTTGGGTGTGATGATGGCAAAGCGTAAGCGCAAACATGGTTCTCTGTGGCTCCCAGAGGGATTTATCTTGCGCAGGGATCCCAGTAATCATAAGCGCAGAGAGCCGGTTGGGGAAGATGCTGTTGGACTCAAGTAAGTTTGTGTTTAGGCCACTGACATTCTGTCTGTCAGCGTGTTAGAGGATTTTGAGAATGTGGTATATAAATCTTTCGTCAAAGGCACTTAATCCCATAGACTGTTTCTCTAAATTTTAATGCGTCTGTTTTGGACAGAACTTTACCTGTAATGTGTGAAATAAGGAATATGATCTCTTGGTTGTATTTGGTTTTCTGTCACTCTGTGTAGTTCAGTAGGTGGGTACTCTTTGCCTAATTTCCTCTTGGAATAGGTGAGACATTTCTAGGTTGAAAAGTGACAACAAACCTTTAATACATCCAGCTCAATGCATTAAAGATGTGACTCAGAAATAATGGAAAGTTTCAAAAGAAGAATCCTATTTATGCAGTTTGGGCTTTCCACTGAATTAACTAAGTTTGCAGTTCTAAATGCATTTAATGCCACTCTTGGCTGCCTCAGTTTTCTAATTTCTTGGTCCCTCTGCTTGGAAGCTACCAAACATGCAAGGACTCACCCTTGGTATCTGCACGGGACTGTAAGTAGCAATAGTAACACGTGCTTAGCATGCAAAGTGATATGTTCTCCTTGTTTGTTAGAAATCTGTCAGTCCAGATACCAGAGGGTAACCTGGCTGATCCTGGAACAACTGAACACTGGGCAGGTGATGGTGGACCTCAGCCAAAGAGAGCAAAGGTAAGGAGCTCCAAGACCTGAATATCGCCTGAAACTGCAAGTGAGAAAAACATCTGCACCAACTTCCTGAGGATGCCCCTTGCTCTAAACGTGCCTTTGCTTAGGAATTTGTAATATGTAACTAATGGTATCTGAGGAGCAAATCCTCAGGTTTACACTGCCACCACAGGCCAGTAGAGACAGTAGGTAGCTTCTGTTCCAGTGTCCCCTCCCTGCCTGGGCCCTGCTGCAGCAAAAGGGACAAGGAGGTTAATGTAATGTCTTGCAGTTCAGGCCTCATAATGTATGGTGGGAGTGTGAAAGCTGAGAATGCCAAACAGAGGTAAATGGACACACAAAACAAAAACCCAAAAACAATGACAACAAGACAAAGAGAAACCAAAACATGGCAAAAAAAAAAAATCTCCCACAAAACCCCAAGAAACCCTATCTGAAATAAGAAAATGCCAAGAATTTTTAGTATCTTTGGCCAGTCATTGGGTATTTTGAAGCAACTGCTTGTTTCCTGTGCCCAGGCTGAGGACCAGGCCCTGCTCCCAGAGGGTGATGAGCAGATAGACCAGCGCCAGTGGACACAGCAGCACCTGGAGGCAGCAGATGTCTGTGGGAGCACCTCACTTGCCCTTACACCACCCCAAGCAGATCAAGAAGTAGATGTTCTGGATGTCAATGTCAGAGGGCCAGGTCAGTATGCTGAGTGTCCATGTGTTCTGCCAGCCACTCACCCAACTCCCTCCCCTGTGTCCAATGGTTGGGACTGCTGATGTTAAAAATTAAATGGAGTGTACAGGAACACCAGGAGAAATTTTTGGGGTGCTCAAGGAAAGCTCAACGTGCACTCCAGAAAAGAAAGCTGGAGAGATTAGATTATGATCTGTAGCACATGGAATATCATGTAACCAGGAGAAAAGTTCACTTAGCAAACACCTGGAGGACCCACAGCCATAAAATCTTCTTTATAACAGTGCATGCCTAAATGATATTGTCAGAATGCCATTATAGCAGAAATTTGGAATGCATAATTGTGCTGGAAATAACCCCCAGCTTCTCCAGCTGGATCACTGCAGAAATTTATGCCAGACTTTTCTAAGGTCCAACTTAGGAGGTTTTATACCTGAGGTGTCTTGTGGCAGAAAGGATGACCTTTTCCTGAATAAGATGACTTTTGGCAGTCAGTATACCCTGATCAGCAGTGTGTGAGGCATCTGTCCTGGAACAGAGCAGCAATGCAGCAAGATTGTTCATAAATTTTTTTATTCACTGATTTATATCAGTAAATATAATCACTCAGCTTGTGATGATCAACTCATTGAATTTAAAACAGAACTGTGAACTTGGAAGGAGACTTCTTTAGCATGCATACAGGCTTGCTCTCTTTCAGTCCCAAATCACTAGATGCACTGGGAACACTGCTGCTTTTTAGGAGTGTAGCACTAAAGCTGTGTAAGCTGCTAAGAGACTGGGTGGGTCATGTGGTAATAACTGATCCCTGCGTTCTGAGAGGAGACAGTTGACCAAGAACTTTCTTGTTGTTGGAAGAGCTGCAGTCAATGCTCTTGTTCATATGCAGAGAGGTGATTCTGATGATTTTGCTGCAATTCCATTTTATTGAGTTTTGTGGGAATATTTCCATGCAGTTTAAGGATGACTAGACCCATTCTCTCATTTTGCTTCTATTGTCTTTTCTGCTCATTGACCCGTTAGCTCTCCTAAATGCAAAGGGAAGGAGGGATTTTTGTGTAACGAGTGTGAGAACATAAACCATCAGTTTCTGCCAAATTTAAGCTTTTCTTTATTTCCCCTATTGAAACTTCTAGTTGTGTGGCAGGGTAAAGCTTTCCAAGTGCAAGCAATAATGTTCTTAAGGCTTCAGGCTGCTTATTTTCGCGTTCACCCAAAGCTTTGTCCAACAACAGCGATGAAATAATACTGACCTGTGAGTTGTTTTCCTGCCATTCATATGTAACTATGAAGCTTGCAGCAAGCTGCTCTAAGCTATCTCCCTCTTTGGCATCAGAAGCAAGCAGCTGTCGGGGGCAGAAATAATTTAAAAAGTCTGAGAAGTGTTGGCATAATGGGTTAGTAATGAGGGGTAAGATTCCTTGCAGTTAATATAGTTCTTTATCTGCCCTGGCCAGCTTCATCTTTGCAGGCAGGGGGAAGAAATGGGCCCTTCTGAGAGTCTGTTTCCCTCTGTCCCAAGAAGTCTCCAGAAGACTGGATTGTTCACACTCCTGTAATGCTTCACTGCCCCTAATTACAAAGGGTGTTGAGGCTGACTTGGGTGCAGGTGTCTGGGCTGGAGCCATCTGGAGCTGAGTGAGTTAGATCCTGGCCACAGGTGCAGGTGGCAGGTAGAGCAGTAGAAATCTTTTCTAGAAAGAGGAGATGCTCCCTTTCTTAACCCAGTGCCTTCTGCAGCCTCTTTAATTTAGGGGGATCCAAGATGTCCAATTCCAATAGAAGTATGGTCTAGAGATTTTCCCCATGGGTTCCTTACATCCCACCTTTCCATACATTGTGCTTGAATGAGACCTCCAGGTGTACCTGTCTGGTGAAGTCTGGACTTTACCATCTTGCTCCAAGTTCTACGTCTACTCAGGGTCTGTCTCACTGAAAGACAGCAAACAGGAGAGTTTTTATAAATGCTGCTGCTACCTTTGTCTCCCCATGCTGTTCTTTCTCTGTGTCCCCTAGAGTGGTGAGGACATTCTTTTCACTGAAGTTATTGTGTGTAACCAGGGTAATGCAATTATAGGCATAACTGGTAACACCACCTATAATTAAAATTGATGAACTGTCCCTATTATTATGCCCCTCTTTTTTCAGTTACTAAAACTTCAGTGGTTCAGACTGGAATTTTCCATTCTGGATGTCTGCCTCCAGCTGGATGCTTTTGGGTTCTTTTCCAGCTCTTTCAGAGAACAAGCTGGAAGAAGGGAAAAAAGACATTATGTCCACAGTTGTTTTTTTTTTTCCTAGTAGTCCATCAAGCACTTAATTGTGATGGTCTAGCTGGATGTGCTTTTGCTAGCCTCATAAAACTAACCGTGTGTGGCCAACTTGCAAAGCTCTGAAAAGAGCTGCACGTACCTGAGAAACTTCGTGGAGGGTGGCAGCTAATTATTCCAAGGATTTAGTGTGTGCCATAGCTGTGTCCCTGTGGAGCAGCCAGGCATGATCATCCAGGACAACTGCAGCGAGTGAGCAAGTAAGACCTATCCTGCGAGTGGTTTTTCCCAGAGCTGTGGTGCTGGAGGAAAGGAAAGCTCCTTTCTGTGCTCTGTCTCTCTGCTCTTTGTGCTCTGGCAGTACAGAGGAGACCACAGCCTGACTGGAATACTGAGAAGTATTCATTTGGGACAAGGGAGCAGAGCCAGCAGTGGGAGGGAGAAGCACAAAAAGGGGGTATAGGCTTGGAGAACTGGTGAGAGGGTCTATAGACAGGACTGGATCTTGGAACTGAACCCAGGCCCATACGTCAACACTTCAATGCTGTCCAAACGCCAAGGAAGGAGCCGGGAGGAAGGCTGTATGTCCTGTGGTGGTGAGCCACTAGGAGGAGCATGAATGCTGTTGGAGGCCACAGCCTGGCGTCTACCCTGCTCCACACTTGTACGTTTCTGGAAAGTTTTGGAACTGTCCTAAAGCAGCAAGTTGAGAAATCTCAGTGATCAGAAGTGGGGAAATGGGAGTGCAGGGCATTAGAGCTCTGTATGCTTCTTTCTGTAGGAGATCATCACTTTGTTTATGTGCACAAAATCCTAACTCTGCCATACAGCTTTGTGCAGTGCAGGTAGTGCACTGTAGGTTGAGAGCTGTGCAGACAGGGTAGCTGTTGTCTGTCCCCTGCTTACCCATGGAATAAATCAGGTAGTTGCTGAAAGATTGTCTTGTATTTCTGCTAGTGAGCCACACTGGAGAAGCAAAGTTTGTGTTCACCTTTGCAGAGCTCCAGTGGGGAACTTAGCACAGAGTGGTTCACTGCTGCTGCCATCTCAGTCTCTTTTACTTTCCACGTGCCTCTGATGTCTGTGAAGTACAGCAATAGCATCAGTAAGCAAGCATTAGTGCCTACAGTTGAAACCTTTGGGTTTAGGTGGCAAATATCATGTTACATTCAGAGGCTGCTGAAACTGAAACACTTGGCATTTTTGTGGGTTGCTGAAAATATGATGTTTGAAATCTCAATTATGCTGCATCAGGGAGGGTATTAACAAGGGTGAAAAATCAGCAGCATGAGCTAGTATTCCTGGACCATGCTCTCTGCTCAGCAGAGAGAGAAGGAGGTTCATCCAAGGGAGCTAAGTTAAATTAGAGGTTTGGAGGAGCCTTTCTCCTTCCAGTGATGATGCAGGATCCTGGTTGGATGAGTGTGAATGTAGCCTTTGTGGACATCCCATCAGGGTGATCCCATCACTGGAGACTTGTGGAGACTAATACCAGTCTCTTCCAGAGTGTTCAGACTCTGTGAGAGCTCCAGGGATTTGTATCTGTGGGCAGTTCCTGCTGCAACACCAGTGGGTAGTACTGGATTGGATCGTGTTCCATGATCCCTTCCTATGTGGTGTACTTGTGGGAAAGTATGGAGTGTACTTGATCAGTTTGTTTAGGGCTCTGGTCATGGAAGTTATTAACAGCAAGATGAGGATGGTTTAGGCAGTCATCTTGGGGCATTTGTTAGCTTTGAGTGCTTGACTGTCACAACTTCAGGGTCCTTCTCATGATGACCTTAGTGTGTAATAGATATGAAGGCTTTTGTCTACACTTTAATGTTTCAAAAATGTCACCACTAATCAGTGGCTAGTTGTTCAATAATTCTTCTGTCAGTTGTTTCTTTTCCCCAGATACATGATTAGAACATTTACATGAATAGTTATACTTAGTCATCTGATGATTTTGATTTTTATAACCCTTGATTCTCTCTCAGAATTTAGCTAGCCTTTACATTTTGTGGAAGTTTTCCACTTCAGCAGCAATGTTTTTTTGGTTTAGAATGATCTTATTTGTTTGAGAAACATCTAAGTTCTTTAGATGGAATAGATATAAAAGTCCTGCTTGGAAGGAAAATAGCTCCGTAACTCTGTTGGGCTTTATGGTGAGAGAGCAGGTCTGGGTTAAAGGAACTGGAGGGATTGACTGTAGCTGTAGTTGCTCAAGAGGGGAGGATTGTGAGAGGGTTTCCTTGCCTTTCCTATCACTGTCAGGTTATTATATCATCACCTCTCCTGTTGCAGATGGATGCACTCCGCTTATGTTGGCATCTCTGCGTGCGGGCGGCTCCGATATCAGTGAAGATGATGAGGATGGAGAAGATTCCTCAGCAAATATAATAACAGACTTGATCTATCAGGGTGCCAACCTGCAGGCCCAGACAGACCGCACTGGGGAGATGGCCCTGCACTTGGCAGCCCGGTACTCGAGAGCAGACGCTGCGAAACGTTTGCTGGATGCTGGTGCAGATGCCAATGCACGGGACAACATGGGACGGACTCCCCTTCATGCAGCTGTGGCTGCTGATGCCCAGGGTGTCTTCCAGGTACAGCAATTGAAGAACCCTGTGCTCTGTATTTATATGAACCTGCCCAGGCTGTGCTCTGTTCACTCACAGCCTTGCTCTCATGCCTTTCTCGGTGTGATGGCCAGGCAAAACTACTTTACGTCCACTTTCCTCGGGTATTCATAGTTTGAAGAGCTCAGTATGCATGAATCATCTGGCATGTATTTATTTGGTCTGTTTGCCTCTGTCACCCATTTTTCTGGGTCCTTGCATTTCAGTGCTCAGGCTGCTTTGTTGTTACAAAGTTTTTCTTGAGATTCTGCCAAAACCTCAGTTTTGATCTGTAGTGATATTGAAAAAAAATCTGTCTTTCCCTGTTGTCCAGATCCTGATCCGTAACAGAGTGACAGACTTGGATGCTCGGATGAATGATGGAACAACCCCATTAATTCTGGCTGCACGTCTGGCTGTGGAAGGAATGGTGGCCGAGCTCATTAATTGCCAGGCTGATGTGAACGCCGTAGATGACCACGGTAATGTGAACACGACATACCAGGCTGGGCAAATATTTGTCATGGTGTGAGCAGGGAGGAGTGAGCTGCTGCTCTACCAGAGTGGGGGCTGTTCATGCATTCTGTAGCTAAATCACACACTGGGCTCTCCTGTGAGGTCCTTTCAGCAGTAATAGACTGCAGGCTGGTGCACAGTGCCTTGGTTAGACAGTCCTGGAAGAGAAGCAGAAGAAATACAGGATTGGATATACTGGAATTTTTTGGACTGCAGACATGAATTTATGGATAGATTATTTAAAAAATAAAAATAAAAAAATCCCAGACCAAGTGCTGAAAGTTCCATTACATCCTGTAACATCGAGGCCTGTCACAGTGTGGTGATTTCCAAAGTGTAAACATGACTTCAGGCCATGCTCACATGCTGCAGGTTGCACTGCAGTTGCTTCCTTCCCTCAGTGTACTCTGTCCATCTTGGCTTTTGTCTGCGTTTCACTTCAGGTTAATATCTGCAAAATGTCACCACCAATAATCGGTGGCTAGTTGTTAAATGATTTTTCTATCAATTGTTTCTTTGCCTCAGGTATATGATTTTAGAGCATTTGCTCTAGAAAATAGTAGCAAAATAGCTCCATGGTTTGTTACTGAAGTTGTTGGATTTCCCTACAGGTAAATCTGCTCTTCACTGGGCTGCTGCTGTCAACAATGTGGAAGCAACACTAGTACTGCTGAAAAATGGAGCCAACAGAGACATGCAGGATAACAAGGTACAGTGGCGGGGGGGGGCTCAGCATGCCTGTCCTAACTCAAAGCATCTCTTCACTATTGGTAGTGAAGTCAGTTCAGATTTTCTAAACTGGGTGCTCAGTGCAGGTCTTCCAAACTAGGACTGTGACTGGAACTCTCTCCAGGTGCTGGATGTCTTAGAGGATTTCTGATATGGGAGAGCAGTTCTCTTCCTTGTTTGGCCAAGTCCTAGGCATCAACGCTGTCCTGCTTTACTTGCAGGGAAGGAATACAATACACAGTCAATGGTGTGTGAGAATATCTTGTGAAGTTCTGCTGGTGTCAAACAGCTGGATTCCAGTTAGCAGAGAGAAAGATCTGGCAGCACAGCATCAGTCACATTTCCAGGGATCTCAGTGCAGGGTGGATATGGGAGAGAAGCCCCTCTGTTTGAGAGACAGTCTGCACTGTGCAGATGTCCTATACCTTTAGTGTTAGTTTTTGCTATGTCTTAGTCCTTGACTTCTTTCCTCTGCCTAAGGTTTCTTTTTTGGATTATTACACATTGCTCAGTAGATTTTTAGAGCTACCAACAAGCTGCAGTTCCTTACTAGACTGTTTTTTAGTCCTTTGGACCTTTCCCTCACAGGGGACAGTGGGAGAAAGGCACCAGGCTTTCACGGTTCCTCCAAGTACCCATGGCAGAATAGTGCCCTTCCTGATGGGATAGTTCAGCCTGTACTCCACTGATCTGTATGAAATCATTTCCTGTAATCTGCCTTTTTCAGTGGGTACCTCTTAGGATGGCTGGTTCTTGGTGACAGTTAGTGTAACACTGCATTAAACAGTGTTTAAATGATTTAATAGTTGCCACGCTGTAAGGGATTGTGAGTCAGTTCTTGCACAGTGAAGCCACTAAAATATTTACTCTTTGTGTTTTCAGGAAGAGACTCCACTCTTCCTTGCTGCTCGGGAAGGCAGTTTTGAAGCAGCAAAAATTTTGTTGGACCATTTTGCCAATCGAGACATCACGGACCACATGGACCGCCTGCCCCGGGATGTGGCCCAGGACCGGATGCATCATGACATAGTGCAGCTTCTCAATGAGTACAACGTGGCACACAGCCCTGCTGGGCACCCTGGGGCCATGCTGAACTCTGCCCTCTCCCCGGTCATCTGTGGCCCCAACAGGTCCTTCCTCAATCTGAAACATGCGTCGTTAAGCAAGAAGTCACGAAAACCGAATGCCAAAGGCATCATACCCACAAGCCTCACCAAAGATGCAAAGAGGAGAAGGAAGAAGTCCCTCAGCGAGGGCAAAGGGCAGTTTTCGGAGAGCTCAGTGACCCTGTCACCAGTCGACTCCCTGGAATCACCCCATGCTTTTGCATCCGAACCAACATCGTCTCCTGTGATGCCATCGCCAGGGGTGTTGCACTCGTCGCCCAGCTCACTGCTGACCGCCCCGTCGGTGCAGGCTGCACACACCATGTCCTTCTCCAATCTCCACGAGATGCAGCCCTTAGGGCGGGGATCCAGCACGGTGCTCCCATCCGTCAGCCAGCTGCTTTCACAGCACAGAACCACCCCTCCTAACAGTGGGCTTGGCAGGCTCCGGCCAGGCAACGTTTCCACCGAGTGGATGAACCGCATGGAGGTGAACGAGTCCCAGTACAACGAGATGTTTGGCATGGTGCCGCAGGTGATGCATTCACACCCCGGTGTTTCGCAGCAGAGTGGCTTGGTTCAAGCAGACACGAAGCACCTGGGAGTGTCCAGAGAGTCTTTGCCCCCCATCATGACTTTCCAGCTGGTTCCCAAGGGCGGCATAAACCAGCAAGCACTGCCACAGCAGTCCCAGTCAAACTGCGCTCAGAACATGGCTGGTCCTCTTAGCTCCATGTACCAGATCCCAGACCTAGCCCAGCTGCCCAGCGCCTCGTTCTCCATGGCTGCCATCCCTCAGCAGGACGGGCAGGTGGCTCAGACGGTCCTCCCGGCCTACCACCAGTTCCAGAGCTCGATGGGGAAGTATCCCACGCCACCCTCACAGCACAGCTGCTACTCCTCGGCCACAGAACGGACTCCTAGCCACAACCGGCACTTACAAGGGGAACACCCGTACCTGACTCCGTCGCCCGAATCTCCAGACCAGTGGTCAAGCTCTTCCCCACACTCTGCCTCCGACTGGTCTGATGTGGCCACCAGTCCCGGTAACAACCAGCGCGGGCCGGCGGCCGCTCACATGACAGAGCAGCAGCGGAACAACATGCAGGTGTATGCCTGAGGGCTGGCCAAGGTGAAGCCCGATTAAAGTGGACTCCAGAACTCATGAAGGTCTTCCAGGATTGAAATGAAGAACCATTTTAGTATCCAAGAGTCTTAATGAGCCCAGGATGTTCTTTCGTTGGAGGGACTGTGGTCGCTGTAGGCTTGTATGCTTTTATGCTAAACAGAGAACTGTAGAAGCTGGTGATGGAGAAGACCAGCTGGGTCACTTCTAACCAACTCCCACGCACCTTGGATGTGACTGCTGTCTGCACTGGATTCTCCAGTCTGCTTTTAATATATGTTCCACCGTTTCTTTGGGGAGACAGCTCTTCAGCTTAACACATCTTGTGGTCGTTTCTCCAGAAATTCAGCCAAAACCAGCTTTGTATCCTTATTTTGTTACTCCTTCTGTTACCCACATAACCTCTCTCTGAAGCACCTTCTACTAGTTCTCCTCGAGTTCAAGTTGCCTTGTCCTGACACAGCTCAGAGCTGCACCCACATTCCTGGACCCCTCCTTCCCTCGGCCGCTCTTGCTCAGCAAGTGAGCCGGATTTCCCAAAACACCTGCAGGTCAAGTGACACCTTCTGTCATGCAGCTTCACCCTTTCCTCATCAGGCATCTTTGTCTTATACAGACCCACTAACACCCCTTAGCGTTCTCACTGCCTGCCCCCCAGGTATTATGAGATGATTATACATATAGTCTTTTAGGTTGTTTTGTTATTTCCCCTCCTGAAAACGCTGGTCTGACCTGGTCTTCCTGCTGCAGTGGCCTGTAAGCACATCTCTCCAGTGTTGTATGTCTTCCCTGGGACACACCTGATCATTTTGACACACTACCCTCCCCGTGCCCCCGTCCTGCCAGGTGTGTCCATGACTGCCTTCGTGGGCTCCCGTGCCGGAAGAGATGCACTGCAACTGATACAGGCCTTTTTGGGAAGCTCTTGGGATGAGCATGAGTGTTTCAAAAACTGGTAACATGAGCTCCCAGCATTCTTGCACAGTACTCCTCTCCCCTCCATCCAGTGGTGGCTGTGTGTCCTGTCCTCCAGATACCATATGCTGCCTCTTTATGGTGTTATCAAGAAGCATTGAACATGTCATTACATGTTTGCAGTGTGTGTTCTTCTGCGTCAGGAATGACATCCAGCCCTTTGAAAAGTGTCCCTTTTGCTCCAGCCCTGGGTCAGAGCTGCCTTGTCTTCCCCTCCCAACATGGAGGCTGCAGCACTGATTCCCAAGCAGGCTTCCAGCAGCAGCAATGGTGTGCCTGAAGCCAGGAGCTGGGCTTTCGCAGCAGACCAAATAGCTCAGAAACCATTGCCTCATGCAGTTTGGTTCACAGGTTTGGGGCTGTCCTCTGCTCTCAGCTTCAGCCTGTGTTGAGTTTTCCCAGCTGAGGTGCCCCATGTGCTCTGTGGGACAGTAGCACCATTCATACTGCAGCTCCCCCGATACTTTTGGAGTAAAGGAAGCCAGCTGTCGCTGACCTTAGACAACCAGCTGCTCTTTCTGCTTTGTCTGCAAGAGTGACACTTCCCTGAGAGGCTCCAAACCAGTCAGCAGCCGAAGTGAACATTTGTGGGGATGGTTTGCTCCTACCTCTTCAGGGGAACCCTGCAGACCTGTGTTCCAAAGAGATCGGGGCTGTCGGCTGCTGCCAAAGGACTGAAGGCTGCTCCCCTCCGAGCAGGTCATCCAACACCTTACCATGTACAGTATTGTCTCTGATGTTTCTTTACATTCTAATCAAGAGTAAAAGTTGCCTTTTTTTTTTTTCTTCCAACTCAATGGTACATGAAGGCAGGGCCTCAGGAGGAGCTGGTTCCCGGGGCTGTCATTTTGGGCTGAAGTTTTTAATTCTGTCTGAAGTTACTGCTTTTTATGACACACACAGCATTCCCCGGCATGCTCGCTGCAGTGTGTCCTGTGAAGTTTAGCTGCAGTCGACTCAGATCTCCAGGCAGGAGCCTGCAACCTCCTGGGGCTCTGTCCAGGTACACGTTTCACTGCAAATAATGAAGTGTTGCTACAACAGTGCTAAAGAAACAAAGGGCTTTTCCTCGTTAGCCCCAAATAACCAAGTGCCTTTTTATATATGTGGCTACCTTTTACAAGATGAGTGCTTTCTGTGGAATGAAGCCAGTTCCATGCCTGGCCTGTTAATATGATGGCCCTCTGCCTTTTTTTTTTTTTTTAACTACTTGTAAAGATAATATCTCCTCAAGGTGGTATTTTATCTCGTAAGTTGTAGAGTAACCATTCACACAGCAGCATTTTCCTATATTAATAATGGAAAATATTTGCTTATTTTTACATTTTTTATAAAAGTCTTTTATGAAAATAGTTGCTGCCAAATGTATAAGCAATTTTTATCCCCAGAATAAAAAGTATGTGCCCAGTGCCTGCATGCTGCTGTTTTCATTTGTCTTCCTGGCTACCTGATACAGCCACCAGATTATACATGAATCATCAGTGTTCAGCAGCTGTCCAGATCCTGGCAAGAGGGGGGCTTGTTAGCAGCTCTACAGTCCATGTCAGGAGACAGCTTTTGCGAATCAGGAGTGCTCTGTGCCTGGGCAGCACATGAACCCCGCCACTTAGCTCCACCCAAGGGAGCTGGAAGCAGGCTGGCTTGGGGGTAGCAGAGGGATTTTGGGTCTCTTGGTTAGCTGACAAGAGGGGAGCCAAGCAGCTGGGCATACTGGGAAAGATGGGGAGGGACTGGGGTGTGTCCTTTCTTAGATGCTTTGCATAAGAGTTTTTGCTTGCCTGTGAGTCTAGGAGGCAGAGAAAGGCTGGGGTGTTTGTGTGGCTTTTAGAAAGGTTGTGAGGAAGTGTGGGTCAGGCGGTGGTTAGTGGGAGCTGTGGATTCGCTCACTCACTCCCTCAGGTCCTGCTTGCTTCCCTTGGCTAGTTGTTGTTCTGGCAGGAAAGAGGACCCTAATCCCCGGAGCTGAGACTGCCTTCCTGGCTTTGTCTCAGCAGCTGATGCCTAGAATTATAGAATTCTTAAGGTTGGAAAAGCCCTCTAAGATCATCAAGGGCAACTATTAATCCAGCACCACCATGTTCACCACTATACTGTGTCTCCAGCTACCACATAAAGATGTTTTTTGAACACTTTTGGGAATGGTAACTCTACTGCTTCCTGGGCAACCTGATCCAGTGCCTCACTGCCCTTTCATTGAAGAAATTTTCTCTAATATGCAGTCTAAACCTCCCCTGGTGCAGCTTGAGGCCATTTACTCTTGTTATGTTGCTTGTTAGCTGGGAGAAGAGACCAACCTCCACCTGGCTACAACCTCCTTTCAGGTGGTTGTAGAGAGCAATAAGGTTGCCACTGAGCCTTCTTTTCTCCAGACTAGGACCATGAAGATGTGTTGTTCTCCAGTCTCTGCAACAAGGAATCACAACTCCTCTGTCCTGCTCTCAGCCTTGAACAGTTTGACTTGAACAATCAGGTAATAAACTGTCAATAGTTGCTGTGCTGTATTTGGAGCATGGAGGTGCCACTGAAGTGTTGGGCTCCACTAGTACTCCCCTGGCTGTTTTCCAGCTTTTGCTGCAGACTCTGATGGAGTTGGTAGCTGAATTATGATGCCTAGCAGGGGTAAAGCTGCTGGGGGCGTTTTAAGGGTTTAATATTCAAACAGCGGAGCTCCTTTATCTCCCGGTAGAGCCAGCTTGGCAAGTCCAAACCTCCGGGAGGCATTCATCCATGTTCTCCCACAGCTTGCACATCTGTGCCAAAGTTTAGCAAGCTCTGCTGAGCCTCTGGTGGAGGTACTGGTGCTCAGGCTGAGACTTGAAACTGCAGCTCCTTGGGAACATCATAGGCCTCTTCTCCCGTCTGGGATGGCCTGAGGCTTGTGGGAACCTGCTGTGTTGCATCCAAATATGCCTAACTGAGCCAGCCAGGCAGGGAGCTGTGGCATCACTTATCTAACCAAGGAGTGGTGGAGGAACCTCAGGCTCCTTTGGGAAACTTTTACAGTTTTTCATAAATGGAGGGTGAAGCCCTGTTTTCTGCAGGGTTACTCTGCTTGTAGGGTTTCCCCATTAGTTAGGGCAGCTAATCTCTAGAAGGTTGTTTCTTTCAGAACTGATAGCAGGCAGCAGCTGTGTTTGGACAGAAGAAGGCTTTACACCTTTGATCCCAGAGGGTGCCTAGCAAGCAGCAGCAGTTGTGTGGGTGAAGTAGATAGGTCTGATGGGTCTGATTCTCCCCCCTCCCTGGGGCAAAAGCCAAACCTGCCTCTGCACGCCAGAATGGAGCTGCTCCCTGTGGGTGTAGCAGCATTCACTGTCTGCATGTTTCGGCAAATGCTGCCACAGAGGAGATCCCATGGGAGATCCCTGGGGTACATCGCTTGATCCTGACTGCAAGCTTTCTGTATTGGGGGAAGCAGGGTTCAGCTCTGGATCTGGATCCTCTGCAGTAGCTGCCTTCTGGGTAGCTCTCAGTGGCCTCCTCCAAGGGTTTTGGGGAGGGCTGGGGGAAGGAGAGACAGGCATTGGCCGGAGCTGGCAGCAGCAGGGCACTGGGCAGGAGCTGGCAGCTTTGCAGGAGGGCAGCCCACCCCTGTGGCTCTCTGCCAGCCTCCCCAGGGTACAGGTACCCACCGTGGGGCAGGGGCAGTGGGGGGCTGCTGCAGGACCTGTCCCCTTCTGAAGGGACGCAGAGTGACAAAGCCCTGCGTCAACGCCGGGCACGAGGGCTGGGCACCCACACCGCTATCTGATGGCACACGCCGGCCCCCGGCTGCAGGCTGTTCCCACATCCCGTCCTCCTGCATCCTGCTCACAGACCTCCCCCGGCAGTTCAAACAAGGGCGGTGTGTGGGTGACGCATGGCAGAGCTGGGCAGGGTGTGGGGCCCGGCTGGGTGCCATCCCCTGGCTCGGGGACACAGGCAGTGCCAGCAGGTGGTACCCACGTCCTGACTGCTCACTGCAGGGATGCTCTGGCCAGGATCAGGGGCTCAGCCCCGGGGCTCACCCCTACCAGCCCCCAGCCCAGTCAGGTCTGGGGCAGTGGGCATCCCGGCCAGGTGCCAGGCTGCTCTCAGCCGCAAGATTATCTCTGTATCAAAGGAGCAATTTATGATAATTGCAGGGGGTTTATTGACCAACAAGGACAGGCGCTTCCTGTCTGCTTCTGAAGATATGCGAAATACAAACAGAGTTGTAGATCTGGGCAATTTTCCAGCAAAGAAGGGGGGGATGGAGGGGAGTCAGCAGTAAGATTTTTATGGTGAGAATCACCTGAGCTGGGCAAACACTGATGCTGGTGAGCACCAGGCTATAAAGGGCAGCTCCTCTCTTCTCCTTTCTCGGCTACCCACGACAAGCCCTCATTTCTCCGCATCTCTGGACAAGAGGTGAGGAAAAGGACTCTCACAGGGCAGCTGGGGCCTTGGGATGCTCAGAGCTGACTTGCGGGTGAACAGGAGCTGGTCCCAGCCCTGGCAGCTCCTGGGGTGGATGAGCTCTGCCTTTTGCTGGATGGGGCAGGCTGCGATGATGCGTTTTTCAGCCCTACATTGACTTTTGTTGCTGCTTCTTTGAGGGGAAGACCAGCTGAGTCTGCAAACCGGCCCCGATGCCCAGGGATTAGCCTGCATAAAGGGGAACTGTGCTGATGTAGCTGATTTGTCTTCTCAGCCTGAGCAGCACTATGAGTTCAGGGCATGAAAATGATGCCATGCACGTAGTCCCTGCAGCCCTGCCAGCCCCAGCTCTGTCTGTGCTGTTGCTGCTGCTGCTGCAGCCGCAGAGCAGGGCTGGGGTCCCGCTCTCCCCATGTCCCCACAGAGCACCTTAGCTCCCCCAGATGCCTCCTGCTGAGGCTGGGACTGTTTGTGGCAGTGTGGGCTGGGGACCCCAAGCCATGCCAGGGATATGGGGTATGGGCACGGGGCAGAGACCTGTGCCAGGGAGGGGAGAGGGAGGCACAGCCTGCCATCTCCTTCAGATGGCTGAAAGGGGCCAGATTCAGCCCACAGCAGGGTGGGTTTGAACTCTCTGGACACAGGTGGCATCCCTGTCCCTAAGGGACCTCGTGTGACCCCTCTGAGCTTTTGCAGGGATCAAGGAGGATGGTGGCGGCAGCCAGACTCACCCTCCTGCTGCTGGGCTGTGTGGGGCTCCTGCAGCCAGCTGGTAAGTCCCACGGCATCGGGGGCAGCCGTTTTTGTAGCGGGGCCAGGGGAAGCCATGCTCCTCTCCAGCCGGCAGTGCTGGCTGTCCCCCATCCCTCCCCACGGCTCTCCATCTGCAGGTGGCAGGTACATAAACTACTGCCCTGGTGGCTGGTCCTACTACAAGCTCAACTGCTTCAAGTACTTCCGTGATGTCCGGACCTGGGAGGACGCTGAGGTAAGCCCACTGGGGTGCACAGGTGGACGGGAACTCCCTGTCTCCTTAGGTGCCCCAGCACTGACAGCTCTCCCTGCAGAGGCAGTGCCAGGCCATCCAGGACGGCGCCCACCTGGCCTGGGTGGAGGACCACCAGGAGGCCGTCACCCTGCAGCAGGCTGTCTCCTACTACCAGCGCGTGCAGCCCGTCTGGCTTGGGCTCCACTACAATGAAGAGGTGAGGCGGGGGCTGCAGGGGTGATGGGGGGCAGCAGGGCCATGCCTCTGACCCCCCTCTCTCTTGACAGAGCCAGGCCTGGCAGTGGGCAGGTGGGGACAGGTACAGCACTGCCAGCGGGCTGTCTGGGAACGGTGCCCGAGGGGGACAGTGTGGCATGCTGACCCATCAGAGCAGTGAGTGCCCAGACCCCACATCCACATCCTGTGCCTGCTCTTAGCCGCCATTCCCCCCTCTCCCTCCTCCTCTGGGTCCTGTCCCCCAGAGGGGCTGCAGTGGGCATAGCTGGTGCCCCTGTTCTCACCATGGCCCATCTCTCCAACAGGCTTCAGTCTGTGGTCCAGCGCCGACTGCGCCCAGAAATATCACTACATCTGCAAGTTCACCCCCTTGCACTGAGCACAGCCCGTGGGGGACCTCGTGCCAGCGATGTTCCTCCTGTGCCTCCTCTGCTCCTCTCTGCATAAGTCCTAAAAATACATCTATAAAAAAGGAAGCATGCAAGGGCTGTGTGAGCTTGCTGCTGGTGCAAAGCCCTGGGCTGGTCTGGGAGAGGGAGAGACCGGTGCTGGCAGAGCTGTTTGGGGATGAGTCCCCAGGAGCTGCAGGGCCAGCAGCTCTCCTGGCTGAGTGCTCGTGTTTGCTCACCCCCAGCCCTCCGGTGCCAAACACGACAGGTGTCCCTGGGGAGCAGGTGTGGGGGGACAGGAGTGTCCCCGGGGTGCAGACATGGGGACCTGGGGCACGGCTGTGGGTGGGGATGGGAGCTGCTGTGGGTGTGCGGCCATGGGGACGGCAGCTCCTCCACAGGGATCTGGGGGGCTGTGACGCTGCCCCATGGTCATGTTGACAGCACCGCCGCGACCAAAGGTCTCTCCTGGTGTCCCTGTAATGTTGCCACAGGCATCACGTGGCTGTTTGCCCTGCTGCTTTGAAGATGGCTGTGCCCCCACCCAGCTCGGGGGTTTTTCCCCCCGGGGCCGTGGGACGTGTCGGACGCGGCTCTGTGTCCCGGGCAGCGCGGACGGTGCCGGCTCCAAAGCCGCGGCCGCCCCCTGCTCCGTCCNCCGCCGCCGGGGGCTCCGGGCGCCGCACGGACCCCTCGCCGGCTCCCCCCGCCGAAGCTGCGCTGCCCCTGTCGCGTTGGCTGCCGCCCGGTGACCTTTGAGCGCCAGGGTCCGGCACGCTGATAAAGGCCGGGAGGGCTGTGCCGAGCTGCCCACGCACTTTATAAAAGCACCGCGCAGGGGCCCGTCCCGCCGTCCCATCCGTCCCGCCGTCCGTCCTCCCGTCCTCCGTGCGGCGGCCGGGGCGAAGATGCTGCGCTTGGTCGGGCGCGCCGCGCGCTGCTGGGGGGCCAGGTGGGCACCACCAAGGCCCGAACAGGCACCCCGGGGGGCCCAGCACCCCATGGCCTGGCAGGGGGCATGGTGAGCATCCACAGGGATCGGGTGGGCTGGAGACACAGCCAGGGCAGGAGTGGGCAGCTGGCTGAGCTCTTAAACCTCGCTAGGGAAGGGGATCCTCTCCCTCCCTCCTGGCAGCGCTGCCAGGCACAGGGAACTAGTGGGGATTTGGGGTGCTCCCAGCCTGGGCTGCTCGCTGCTGGCATCTCCCCAGGACTGTCCCCGTGCCGCCAATGCTTGGGGCTACCACGGGACTGTCACCACTCCCTCTGCCCCACAGCCTCTCCAGTGCCGCCGGGACAGGTACCTGGCCCAAGGACGTGGGCATCCTGGCACTGGAAGTGTACTTCCCTGCCCAGTACGTGGAGCAGGAGGAACTGGAGCGGTATGACGGCGTGGAGGCCGGCAAGTACACACGGGGTTTGGGCCAGAAGCAGATGGGCTTCTGTGCTGCCCACGAGGACATCAACTCCCTGTGCCTGACGGTGGTGCAGCAGCTGGTGGAGCGCGGGCGCCTCTCCTGGGATGCCATCGGCCGCCTGGAGGTGGGCACCGAGACTGTCATTGACAAGTCCAAGGCTGTCAAGACCGTCCTCATGCAACTTTTCCGTGACTCGGGCAACACTGACGTGGAGGGCATCGACACCACCAACGCCTGCTATGGGGGCACAGCCTCGCTCTTCAACGCGGCAGCCTGGGTGGAGTCCAGTGCCTGGGATGGTGAGTTCAGGCAGGGACTGTGCCATCGGGCTGGATGCTGGGTGGGTGCCATGGAATAGGGGGACAAGGCAGGAGAAGGCCTGAAACCCAAAAATACTCTGGCAAGCTTCAACAGGAGCCACTGCCCTTCCAGGCTCTCCATCATCCCTGTTTCTTGCTTACCTTGGCTGTGATACCTGGCAGCATGGAGATGGGAATACACGAGTTCTGTGGTATGGAGGCTTCCACCTGCTGGTGGCCCTGCCAGTCCCTCTGTCCTCCCCCAGGTCGCTATGCTGTGGTGGTGTGCGGGGACATCGCCGTCTATGCCACGGGGAACGCGCGGCCCACAGGAGGTGCTGGTGCCATCGCCATGCTGGTGGGACCCAACGCCCCACTGGTGCTGGAGAGAGGTCAGTGTCATGAGACCCTGGGGATAGGTGCTATCCCTGGGGGCCATGCAGCCATGTCCCAGCTCTGGGCAGAGCTGCTCAGCTCCGGCAGCACTGGCTCTGCCAGGTCCTGATGGGTACTCCAGGATCCTGGCTAGCCACATCCTTGTGGGCACCATGGAGTGACTCAGGGAGGCTGTTGGATGTTGGGGCTGGTATGACAGGCAGGCATGTGCTTGCCATTGGGCTGGGACTCCCCAGTGCTCCCTAACAGTGGGCTCTCCCTGTGTCCCCAGGCCTGCGGGGAACCCACATGGAGCACGCCTATGACTTCTACAAGCCAGACCTGTCCTCTGAGTACCCAGTGGTGGATGGGCAGCTCTCCATCCAGTGCTACCTGCGGGCACTGGACCGCTGTTACGCCGTGTACCGACGGAAGGCAGAGAGCCAGTGGCAGCAGGGTAAGTGGCAGCACCCCTAAGGTGTCCATCCCATTCCCCTGGATGCTGATGGTCCCATGCTGCCTTTCAGCTGGCATCCAGAGGCCCTTCACCCTCGATGACTTCAAGTACATCATCTTCCACACACCCTTCTGCAAGCTGGTGCAGAAGTCTGTGGGGCGGCTGCTGCTGAATGATTTCTTGGCCTCCCCCAACCCTGACACGGCCTCTGGCCTCTACAAGGGGCTGCAGTCTTTTCGGTGGGTCCCTGCACTGTGTGTCCCCCACCCCTCAGTCCAGGCACGGATGTGCCAGTCTGGGGTTCAAGCTGGCTTCTCTCTGGGCAGTGGTTTGAAACTGGAGGACACCTACACCAGCAAGGAGGTGGAAAAAGCATTCCAGACGGCCAGTCAGGACATCTTCAACCAGAAGACCAAGCCCTCCCTGCTCCTCTCCTCCCGCAATGGCAACATGTACACACCATCCATGTATGGCTGCCTGGCCTCCCTCCTGTCACAGTAAGTCCCCCAAAATGCTGGCTCAGAGGGAGGGAGGATGTCATTTTGGGCAGTCCCTGGATGGCTGGAGGGGCAGGTGCCAGTATTCATCTCCCCCCAGCTCAACAGAGACCTGACAATTTCATTGCACACTACCCCCGGCAGGATGCATCCTGCTCTGTCCCGTCTCCCTGGCAGCCTTTTCATCCCAGCTTGATGGAGCTGGGCCAGCACATAAAGCCCTTCTGTCATTGCCGGGAGGATGAAAACCCTGTTGTCACACCCAGCAGAACGAGTGACCCCACAGGAAAGGAGCCATGGGAACAGACAGGCCCTGAGGGATCAAAAGCCTAGTGCTGGGGCTCCCTGGCACCACTGCACTGCAGGGCCACGCTCCCTTGGAAATATGACCCCGAGACACAAGGACCCCCCTGCCTGTGAAGGAGGCAGCCCCCTACACTACCCCCACAGCCCTGCATGCACCTTACCTGAAATCTCCTCCAACCCTTCTAACCCCCGCTGCAGGTCCTCAGCCAAGGACCTGGCTGGCTCCCGGATCGGTGCCTTCTCCTATGGCTCGGGACTGGCTGCCAGCATGTTCTCCTTACGTGTCTCACAGGATGCAGCCCCAGGTGAGCCCCAAGGGGGCGAGGGACTGGGAAGGGAGGGCAGTGTAGGGCTGTGGGGCCAGGGCTGCCAGCAGTGCCATATCACTGGTGGGGTGCCCGTTGCCAGGTTCACCCCTGGACAAGCTGGTCTCCAGCCTAGCTGACCTGCCAGCTCGCCTGGATGCTCGCAAGCGCGTGGCCCCTCAGGATTTTGCAGAGATCATGAAGCGACGGGAGGAAACCCATCACTTGGGTGAGTGGGGCTGGGGGGATGCAACAACCCCACACTGGGACCCCATGACACCCCTGAGCATCACTGCCCTCTCCCTGCAGCCGACCACGCTCCCCACGGCTCCCAGGCAGATCTCTTCCCTGGAACCTGGTACCTGACACGGGTGGATTCCAAGTACCGCCGTGAATATGCCAGGAAGCCCATCTAGAGGGGACCAGAATGGGGGGCCCTAGGAAGGGGAATACTCTCTTTCCCACCGTCATCCCTGCTCATCCCCAAATCTGGAGCTGCCTTCTGCAGGAAACTTCACCTTGGATGGGTGGGGAATGGCCAGTGGTGCCTTAGACCCCAGAGCTGGTGGAGACTACGGCTCTTCTGCAAACAACTGGGCGGTGCAGGGGAATAAAGGTGTGGATGGGAGGGGGCAGCAGCCCGGCTCTGGCTCCTGGTCTTGAGTGGTCTCCTCCCACCCCGGGGCACTCCCCTTAACAACTGTGGGTCTGGATTGAAGTCCTTTGCGGGATTTATCCCATGGGCACCCAGCGGGGTCACCTGCCCTGTCAGACATGTGTCTCAGTAACCCCCATTATCCCAGGATGGGAGTGTGTCCTGACATTTTGGGGGAGGCAAGTAAAACCCAGCCTCCCAGTCTCCAGATTGAGGGTGGTAAGACTCCGTTCTCCCTGTGAGATCATTAAAGTGAAACATCCTCATGGCAAACCCCGGGGGCAGGAGGCGCAGGGACTCACGGGAGGGCTCATCCCCCTTGCAGCACTGCTCTCTGGGCCATGTCCTGGCATGGGACTGTGGCCAGAGAGGACCTCAGCAGCAGCAGAGACCTTTGCACCCTTCAGCAAACAG
The DNA here is from genome assembly GCA_013396755.1 of Sclerurus mexicanus. Taxonomy (NCBI): domain Eukaryota; kingdom Metazoa; phylum Chordata; class Aves; order Passeriformes; family Furnariidae; genus Sclerurus; species Sclerurus mexicanus. The sequence continues at coordinate 984,937 of VWZF01002523.1, forward strand.
CAGCGGGGCTGGGGAGCGGCAGGGGCGGGAGGGAGGGGGTTTGGGGTTGAGGTCAAGGGACCACACAGACAAGGTATCACATGCTCTGTCCTTCTAGTACCCTTTATTGAGTGTGGGGCCACCCCAAACTCAGTGTGGAGGTCAGGGACAGCTGGGTGCGATGCTTCCCCTGCTGGGGGAGGGTCCAGGTGCTGCGGCCATGGGGAGAGTCCTTGTTGACAGCTGGGGTCTACAGCAGGTGGAGCTGGAACACTTCTGTGACACATGGCTTCAGCTCGCTGAGGTTGGACAGGGGGGCTGAGAGCCCCACGATGCTCCACTGCTCCCCTGCCACTGTGCTGGAGCTGTGGTAGAACTGGAGCTGGACCCCCACCTTGCCCAGCAGCCCTGGAGAGGAGGAGAGGGGTTAGGGACCACAGGCTGCCCCACCACCCAGCAAGGAGCTGAACTCTGCTCACCCCAACACCCCTCAAAGGTGCCATTTCTTCCCGCACCCCAAGTCCTTTGCTCCACGTCACCCAATCCCCTGCCCAAGCCCCCAGTCCATCTCTCCAGGTAATATCTGCCCCCTCCTTGGTGCAGCAGGGGCTCAGCTCTGGTCCAGATGCAGGGCCCTCAGGCTGACCCCCTGCTCAGGGCTGACACAGGGAGCTCACCCGTCAGTGTGGCCAGAGCAGTGGGATCGGAGGCCTTGGCTCTGTAGATGAGAAGAGGGCCGGACAGCGGGGCTGGCTGCTTGAAGGTGGCCCCATTGATCTCCCGCAGCACCGGGGTGCTGCCCTGCACCGTCCCTGTTGCCCGGTGTGGGGTGCCCTGCAGGGACACCTGCACCAGGCCGGTGCCGCTGTCAGGCTCGGGGGCCACGTCGCTGTGGGTGGTTGTGACCTGTCAGAAAGACACGGGGCACTCAGTGCCCAGGTCCTGCATGTGGCAGAGTATGGGGAAGGGATGACCTTGGAAGCACCCCAGCCTGACTGCTGCACTGGCAGCTTTGCAGGGTGTCCCCAGGCTCACGCTGCTTAGTGGGGAAGGGCAGGGTCTGGATTCACCAGGCTGATGTGCAGAGCCCAGGTGTCTACGCACCTTCAGCCCAGCCTCCTGGGCCAGCAGCGAGGCATTCACCAGGGTCACCTCCTTCTGTGTCCCCCCCGCCAGCATGCCCGCGGCCACGGCAGGTGTCAGGTAGCTTCCAGCCTCCCGCAGGGGTGTCCCTGGGGTGCAGGGAGGAGACGGGGGTGGGTGGGCCAGCAGCAGAGAGGTCAGCCCCACACTGGTGCAGCCAGCCTGGAGCTGGTCTTTCCACCCACCCAATCCCTACTCCCATCCTCCCATCCATCTGTCCCCACAAGCCCCAGTACTCCAATCTCAACAATCCAACAATGACCCTACTGTCCATCCTTTCTCCTGGCCGCCCTCCACCCAGAGGTCCCTGCACACCCTGCCTGCCTGGCTCACCTAGGGTGCAGACCTGCATGCTGCCCTGCACTTGCTTGCTCACCACGTGCAGCACCGTGCCCAGGGCCCGGGCCAGGGCAATCCAGGGCTTGGTCTGGGGTGCAAAAGCCTTGCTCAGAGCCTGCCCATTAACCTGCAGGTGAGAGCAAGGTGAGCAGTGAGAACCCACCAGTGAGTGCACTGGGTTGCTCCCAGTGCACCTATGTGTTGTAGATGGGGAAACTGAGGCACAGAGATCGGGTGCCCAGTGGGGCAAACTCACTACACCAGTCAGCCCCTTCCCTGTGGCCATATCCACGATCTGCATGGCGATTTCTTTGCCGCAGCGGCTCTGAGCCTCCCGTGTGCTGGCGCCCAAGTGTGGGCAGGAGATGACATTGGGGTGGTTCACCAGGTCACGGTCCTTTGGGGGCTCCTGCAGACACAGTTCCACCCTGCCATCAGCCTCTACCGCTCCCCTGCGAGCTCAGAAAGCGGGACATTTATCCTCCTTCCTTTGCAAGGAGGGAAGCTGAGGAGGACTGTGCCTGGTCCCAGGCCGGCAGTGTTTGGGGGGCTGCTCTGGCCTGGCTTGGGCAGAGTTAAGGTGATGCTGAGACAAAACAAAACTCAAGGGGTCCCCACAGCCCCACTCACCTGTGTGAAGACATCCAGGGCAGCCCCCCCGCACTGCCCCGACTGCAGTGCCCGCAGCAGCGCACCCTCATCCACGATGCCACCGCGGGCACAGTTCACCACCTGCACGCCACGGCGGCACTTGGCAAAGGTGCTGTCGTTCAGGAGCCCTGCAAAGGGAGGGCTGTGAGCAGGGGGGGGCTGCCCCATCTCTCCCCAAGCCTCCCTGCTCCTGTGCCCACTCCATACCTGTGGTGGAGGGCAGCAGTGGTGTGTGCACTGTGATGAAATCGCAACGGGGCCAGATCTGCTCCAGTGGCAGCTGCTCCACACCAAAGGTGGCTGAGACTTCAGGGGTGATGATGGGGTCATAGCCTATGGTCTGAGGCAGAATGGGTGCTCAGTCCTGCAGCCTGCCATGGTGGCTCTGGCTGAGCCAGGAAGGTGCACTATCCCCATCACTCTTCCTGGCCCCACTCCCTTACCTTCATGCCAAAAGCCTGCATGCGGGTGGCCACCTCTCTGCCGATGCGTCCCAGCCCCAGCACAGCCAGCGTCTTCCCGTTCAGTTCCATGCCCATGTACTAGGGTGCACAGTAGAACATGAGCAAGCACACCCCACATGGGCACCCACCACCCAGAGGTGCTTCACCTGCCTCCTACCTTCTTACGGTCCCACTTGCCCTCCTTCATGGAGGCAGCTGCCTGTGGGATCTGCCTAAAAAGGAGACTGTGGTCAGCATGGTGCAGGGGACTGCGGGGTGCATGTCTGTGCGCCCCATCCTGCCCTGCGCTCACCTGGCCAAGCACATGATCATCCCACAGGTGAGCTCTGCAGCACTGAGGCTGTTCCCAGTGGGTGTGCTGGGAATGGAGAGTGGTGTTACTTGTGTGTGTCACCCGGGCTGACAGGGTTCTGCACCCCGTGAGGATGGAGATACGCAGGGTGGTGCCAGGGGTGCCATGGGTGGGGATGGCACCCTACTGAAGCCCCTCCTGCCTCCCCAGGAGCACAGGCAGGGATGTCCCCGCACTCCTGCTCTTACTTCATGACCAGGACACCCTTCCTGGTGGCTGCTTCCACGTCCACGTTGTCCACACCGGTGCCTGCTCTGCCCACCACCTGCAGCCTCTCTGCCGCCTGCAGCACCTCAGCCGTGACTTTGGTGGCCGAGCGGACAATGAGCCCATCGCAGTCCTAAGGGGTGACAGACACGGCGAGTGGGACCAGAGCCGGGACTGGTGGTCGTGGATGGGTCACAGGATGGGGACAGCCGCTGCCGGGGGCCGTGATCCGCCGTGCGAAACTGGCCGAGCTCTTGCATCAGACGGGAGGCGGGGACCAGTCGAGGGGGTCCGCTCCCACCCGGGACCGGCCCGCTGCGCCCACCCACCCATGCA
>VWZF01002524.1:0-68607 GCA_013396755.1 Sclerurus mexicanus
AACTGTCCTATGCTTTTAAAGTAGCTTTAGCTTTTTCAGCTTTTCGCTGTTTTTCCTTTCCTTTTTCTTTGCTTCTTTTACAATTACTAAAATAAAAATATTGGGTTTTGGTATCAACATACAACTTTGTTGTAGTTTTAATCTTGTTTCAGGGAACATTTGAAGCTAAGCGTTCTTTCCGCAATCCACAGAGAGCTCTCTTTGCTCCTCTGTGATTCTCGTGTTGTAACATTTTAATTGGTGTCACGAGGACACGATTCCCTTAAAATGAGATTGCTGATTCCAAAAATCGATAGTTGCTGATTTTTATGATTGATCATTTTGTGATAGAGAAACAACAGAAGGTATCTTTATGATTTGAGGTTTTTTTTCTCCTGGAGTAAAGTGCATGCTTCAACCGTTTGCTTTTAATGAAATTAAGGTGCCGCTCAAAAGTGAGGTCTACTACTATGGTTTAAGGTATTTTCTGGGGAGTAAGAAATGAATATTGGAAAGTTATTTTATGCAAGGTGCCCTTCATGAAAAATGACTTCTGTGTGTTTGTAGTAAAATAGATACAAGGTGCCTTTCCAGGGTGAAGGAGTGGTAAAAAATTGAAAATTAGCTGTAATTTATAAACAGTATCCCCTGGAGACGATCACTCCACTTTTGTGTACTAACTGCTTTTTGGGAAGAAGGGGCGGAATTTGGAAATTAACTCACACAAGGTGCCCCCTGGAAAAGTCCACCCCATTTTTGTAGCAACATGAAGCATATTGCACAAGCTCTTATCAATTTATTAAATGCATTTGGTGCCAAGCCATCTCCACCAGGACTGGAATGGGCATGGAATAATATCCAAGTGATCGTTGATCAAATCTTTACTATGTGGTCAGGGGTGAGAGTCAAAAAAGGTAAGGGGAGACCTTACAACTGCTGTCGTGCTAACTGCAGTTGAAAATAAAGAAAAGCAACAAAAATGAGACATGGAAATTATAGCCTTTCTGCAAGATCTCGTCAAAACACTTCAGACACAGTGGGAGGAGCAGAGGACTACCCCCATCTCGTCCAGAAAGAGATAAGAAATGAAAGGGCTACCACCCATGTGCTCCTGAGAGGAGGTTTATGCAAGATTAGAGAAAGAGGGGAAAGAGGAGTCAGAGCTGGGACTATCTAAAGAAACATACCCTCTCTTTGACTTAAAATCTTTGCATGACCAATTGGAGAAGCTGGCAGTATTGCTTTGTCCCGTGATTAAAACAGAATACACATACGAGGGCTTGGAGGATGGCAGACCTCAGATAACCACAAAAGAAATTCCATATACAGCTACTGAGTTGGCTAAATTAACAAAGGAATATAGCCAAACTCATAAAGAATCTGAGACTGAGTATGTTTGGAGGGTCTCTCTTACTGGATGTGACCGAATTTTGTTATCAGAGAAAAAACGTGAAAGAAGGGGTTTTGGGGTGCCAGGGTGTTCCTGACCACAGGAGGTAACCATGCTCCCTGGTCTCTTACCCAAAGAGTCACTTATTGTGGTGGCCGTCTTAATCCTCTGGAGAGGGAAGATCTGCTGGCTGTAGTGGGGAATGTTAATCTAATTGTGGAAAGTGCAAAAAGCTGCTTGTTTACAAATGATGTATGATAGGGAGTAAACATCACAATGTGAATCCCCTATGATGATGCCTGTAGACCCCAAAAGAACATTTCCCCTTATCAGAGGCCTCCCTGAAGCTATGAAACCCATAGGCATCCAGCTAAAAGCACAAATAGAAAGCCTCACAAAATGGGAAAGAGTTGAAGCCACCTTAGGAGCAGCTATAACTCCCAGTTGTAACCATAAGGAGAGTAAAGTTTGTACCTGGAGGGAGGTGGCACAAGAATTAATTAATTATGGAAGAAAATATGGTCCAATACCTTCAATTACAACTGATTCTAAATTAATTTTGTGCACAGAGTGCAAAACACCTGTGCCTCAGGTAAGATTTCGAAAGTTAATGTTCTCTCCTGGGCAAGGAGGACAAGCTAACGCAGGGGAAGAACACAGGGAAAAAATGAAATGCCCTGTGGATTGAGGGCTTACGAAAAGGAATCCCAAAAACCCTAATGTATGTCCAACCCACAAATAAATTAGAGATATTGAGAATGGCCAGCAAAGGAGGGATCATTAAAAGCTGTCCCTGCTACAGCCCTTCCCTTAGAGGGATCATAGAAAGTGGAGGTGATGGGAAACTCCTCTCTTTGGCCCCAGCAGGTAAGCTGGGGGACGAAGGGTGAATTTACATTAGGTGGCTTAATGAAAACTCCAAAGGAGACTTAATAACCTGTCCTATTGGTCCTGGCAAAATCCCTGTAACTTTTTAGTAGATACTGGTGCTCAAGTGTCTGCCCTTAAAATTGAAGATGCCTCTTCATGTGGCATTGCTCCCTTATGTAAAAGTATATTTGTTGCGATGCTTTTGGATACACGCAACCCCAGGTGACAGCAAAGGTAAGATGCTGGTTACTGGGAGAGGAGAGAGCAGTTGAAACCCTAATGATTTTGGGTAAAATTCCCACAAATTTATTGAGACTGGACCTCCTAAAGGGAAGGAAAAATACAGGCTTTTGGGAAAGAAATCAAACATCTGTGTTAGAGTTCTGCCCCTGCTCTTCCTCCCTCCCTAGTAACCAATGTCAAACCATTCCCCTTTACCCTTGGGAGCCAGGGAAGGAACCACACCAGTTATTGGAGGTTTAAAAGAAAGGACTAGTGATAGCAACACATTCCCCGTACAATTCTCCTGTGTGGCCAGTCCACAAGCCAAGTGGCACTTGGAGACTGACAACTCCAATACAGGACCCCTCACTGTAGCAGTCCCCAGTATTGCTGGGCTGATAGCTACGATACAAGAACAAGCCCATCTGGCCACTATTGATGTCAAGGACACGTTTTTTATGGTCCCACTGCAGGACCAGGATAAGGAGTGTTCCTGCTTTCAAGTGAGAGGGCCAGCAATACACTTACCTGCCTCCCACAAGGATTTAAACACACCCACTCTAGCACATCAGGCACTGGCACAAGAATTGTCACTCATTGCTCCTCCTTCAGGAATAAAAGTATTCCACTACATTGGTGACATTTTGGTAGCAGGAGATAAAATTGCACCTGTACAATCAACCCAAACAGACATCTAGAGGCCCTTGACTTACATATCCCTCCTGAAAAAATACAACCCCCTTCACAAGATGTAAAATTCCTGGGAATTTGGTGGAAGGGAAGAATTCCCCCAGACACCCTCACCCACCTAGATCAAATTAAAATGCCAGAGAATAAGAAAGACCTGCAGCATGCTTTAGGCCTGCTGATTTTTTTTGAGGAAACACATTCCTGGTTTTTCAATAATTGCAAAACCCTTATATGATTTGTTACAGAAAAAAACAAAGTGGGCTTGGACCACCCTCCATGATGAAGCCCTACAACTCCTAATTTTTGAGGCCAATACATACCAATCACTATGCCTTATACATCCCACTGATCCAGTACAAATTGAATGGGGATTTGCAGTCTTCAGACTGGTGGCAGAAAGTACCTGATGGTCCTATCAGACCCATTGGGTTTTATTCCTGCAGTTACAAGGATGCAGAAAAATGACATCCTACCTGGGAAAAGGATGTATTTGTGGTTAGTGTTGCTTTTCAGAAAGCAGAGAAAACTATGCACCAACAACAGCCTCTAATTTTAAGAGGACCTTTTAAAGTCATCAAGCCACTTTTGACAGGAACTCCACCCCCTGAAGGGGTTGCACAGCGAGCCTGAGTTTGGAAATGGTGCACTCAAATTGAACATTATTACCCCGTTTTTCAGGTAACAGAAGTTGTACCCAAAAACCTCCTCCTACAAGATGAGATAACCTTAAGTAGGACCACGGACCTCCCACCTTCTGTGATTCAAGTTGCTCCTCCATATTCAGAACAGTTGCAAAATGTGTGGTTTACTGATATGTCAGCAAAGTGAGAAGGTAAAGTTTGGAAATACCGTGCTGTAGCTTTGCAAGTAAATACAGGAGACAAAATAGAAGGACAAGGCAGTGCACAGGCAGGAGAATTGGTAGCAGTTTGGAGTGTGTTCAACCATGAATCTGAAACCTCTGACTCTGTAGATGTTTACACTGATTCTTTTGCTGTATTCAGAAGGTGTACTGAGTGGCTCCCCTTCTGGGACAAAAATGACTGGGAAGTAAGTAAATAGAGTCCCTGTTTGGCAAAAAGAGAAATGACAAGAAATTCTTGCTCTAGCAAAAAAAGAAAATTTCTTGTTTGGATGGGTAGCCTCTCACCAAGAAGATGAAACCCCAGCTAGTTGCTGGAATAACAGAAGTAGATGAATTGGCCAGATTTGCCCCACTAAATGTAAAAATTCCAGCAGAAAACTGTGACCGATTATTAGAGTGGTTGCACTTAAAGTGACAGCACACAGGGGCACAAGGTCTGTATAAAGAAGCAATAAGCAGGGGATGGCCAGTAACTTGGGAAATGTGGCACACCTGCATGTTCTCATGTGAACAGTGCAGAACCTGACTAGAGCATCACCCTTTAGAACACATAAGGGACAGAAAAGAACTGTGGGACACATGGCAATTAGACTATATTGGACCCTTTCCAAAGTCTGAGGGTAAACAATATTTGTTAGTAGGAGTAGGGGTTAGATCACGACTAGTACAAGCAGAAGGTTTCCCTCAGGCAACTAGTACAAACACATTAGAGGCTCTTAAAATGTGGTTCAGTTTTTTCCCCAAATCTGTATCTATTGAGTCAGACAATGGGTCACATTTCACAGTCACCACTGTCCAAGAGTAGGCCAAAGAAGAAGGGATCCAGTGGATAATTCACACACCCCGTTATCCACAAGCAAATGGCGTAGTCAAGAGGACAAATGGCCTGTTTAAATGATTTCTAAAACCTTAAAAACCCAATTGGACTGGATGGCTATGGGATGCTGTAAAAATGGTAAATGACCGATGGGGAAAAAATGGATGCCCTAGACTCACAGCTTTTTATCCACAGCCTCCCTCTTTAATATCAGCAACATCAAAACCTACAAGTAAGCAAGAACGTTCTTCCTTCCCAGAACAACCAGTACAGGAGCTGTACCCATGGTACTTGCTACTCCCTTAAGTATGTACACCTGGATAGCAAAAGATGCTAATGGCAAAGAACTAAAAATAAGTTCTTGGTGGATTATTCCTACATGTTAATGTTGGCCCTAGAAGAGGCTGGACAGACCTTTTCTTTTACAGAGAAAAATGTTCAGAATTGTGAATGAAAAAAAAATCTGATTTGGACCATGGTTTAGTTTACTGGTAATTGTGGTTATAATATGTTGGCTATGTTTGTATGGTTATTTACCTTGTACATGTGTTCAGCAGAGCAAACTGTTAAAAGCAAAAATCAAAGGAACTTTCACCTGGGAACTAGTGAAAGGATTTGTGAAAATATGGAATCACACTTTCTTAGGTATATGTGTGGCATTACCTGAGTCTGCTGAGCAAAGATTGCGATTTTTTTTATGATACCATTGAATTTATCTTTTGTTTTCAATATGATGGCTAGTGTGACTGCTCCATTACCCCTACCTGAACAGTGGACAAGTAAGATGAATGGAGCCCAAATATTCTGGAAAGGTACCCTTATAGCGCATGGCTTTTATCAGACTTATGACCCACCTTCTGATACACCTCATGAGTGGATGTCACACCACATATATTGTAAAACTATACATCCAAAGATAAATGTGAGCATCTTATCTCAAATTGAACCCCCTCATCCAGCCACTGAATTGAGTAAAGGTAAACTTGGACCTGAGACTATAAACTTTGAGGAATATAATGCTAGACAATTCTGCCTTGTTTACTCCTGGGATCCACTCTTTGACCCACTATACATGCCAGATGTATATGAAAGTAATTATGCCATGGTTTTTAGCCCTTCCTGGTGCGTGCAACTTCCTAACATAAAAAATGTGGTTCCAACCGAAAAAGCTTAATGTGGGCATGGTCTGTACAAACATTTCTTTACTCATATTAAAAAAAAAACCAAATTTACCATGCCTCAGGTAGAAGAGAGTCCTCTACTCAAATTGCTCAAAGGTTATAACATGCAAAGAAGCACCTGAAGATCCTCCAGAAATGTGGTGTTCACTTAGAATTCGAACATTAATAAGAGATATGTGTACTTGTTGGGGTTACCCTTCAAAAGGCTGGATAAATCAAGATGAAACTTGTAACACCACTTAAAAATATCTTAACCACTGCAGAGTTCCCTATACCCACTACCCAATCCACAGTGCCCCAATAAATACTAAGCCAAAAATCACCATCCTTGATTATGCAGACAAAACTGAATATAAAACTGCAAAGTATATAGCCCCTCTTGGAATGGCTTGGGGTTGCTCGAATGGGAGTTTTATGCACATTTGTCATTAGAACAGCATGCTGAACTTAACTGTGGAATTGGAATTCCTTCCCTTTGCCCCAGACGTGTCTTTACTTTCGCTAGTGTCTAAAGCACGACACCATTGTAGTGTTGTTCCCTCTTTAGAGGCAACACAAAGACCAGAATGGGCAATCAAAGGAATTCACTTTCCAGATTACTGTACCACTGGACAAAAAATGTTCCTGTTCACTGAACACTTTTTATTCCGTCACCTTAAAAAGACACGAATTTATATTAGAAGATACTACCCGGCAATTAAGTGTATTAAGTAATGGGACACAATATGCATTTGGAGAATTAAACACTCAAGTCCAGCAGACTACTAAAATGACTTTGCAAAATAAGTTAGCTATAGATATTACTAAAAGAACAAGGAGTATGTGGAATATTAAATTTATCAGAAAACTGAATGCTGTGTAACAATTCATAATGCTTCGATCTCCATTGAAGAAGCACAAACTAAGATGAAAGAAATAAGTAACCATAATAAAAATCTATTTTATGCAATGCAGCCACAAGAAGCATTTGATGGATCATGGGCCACTACCATCCTAGAGTCCTTAGGGTTCACAGGATGGGGGAGATGGTTAACTCAAGTTGGAATAGCAATTGTCATTGGAATTATGTTCTTAATTGTTGGCATTAGCCTAGTTAAATGCATGATAACAGCTGTCTTGTTTCTTTCTCTTCCTCTGTTCTTATATTCATATTACCACCACTGAAGAAAGATACACTTCCACAAAACAGTCACAGATCATGGGGTGGGATGTGGAAAACTAATAAGAAAAAAAGTTTCAAAGAATGCTCTGTCATTGTCTCTGTTTACCATGATCTCCTTGGACACCCGAAGGCTACGTGCAAAACAAACCATAGCAAAAAGGTCTTAAACACTTCATAAAGTGAAGCAAAACCAGGAGAAGAGGGGAGGAGAGGCACCTGCTCTGCAAGTCTCTGCCTGGGGAGGCAGAAACTGGCCACCTTTCCCTCCCCACACCTCTCCTCCCCACCACCTGTGAAGCCCATGACCAGGAGCTGAGGCACTGCCAGCCTGGGGAGAACAGAAACCAGCTGTGCCACACATGTGAGTTGTGAGAAACCGTGTTCCTGCATCCCTACCATACCCCTGAGAGCCGAAGTTGGTGCCTGTGGATACCGGAATCATGACAGTGCACACCGGCAGGGACCAGGCATCACAGCTGCATTCCAGACCCTGCATTCTAACAAGCTGCCAGACCCCCGGGGCCAGAGATAACCATCGAAAGCAGCAGAGAGAAGAAAAACTGCTTCACCCCCCTACATGTCCGCAGAAAGGTATAAATGGGGTGGTAAAACTGTCCTATGCTTTTAAGGTAACAGTTTTTTCCACGTTTTCTCTGTTTTTCCTTTCCTTTGTCTTTGCCTCTTTTACAATTAATAAAATAAAAATTACTGGGTTTTGGTATCAACATAAAACTTTGTTGAAGTTTTAGTCTCATTTTGGGGACCATTTGAACCAAGAGTTCTTTCCGCAATCCACAGAGANGATACACTTCCACAAAACAGTCACAGATCATGGGGTGGGATGTGGAAAACTAATAAGAAAAAAAGTTTCAAAGAATGCTCTGTCATTGTCTCTGTTTACCATGATCTCCTTGGACACCCGAAGGCTACGTGCAAAACAAACCATAGCAAAAAGGTCTTAAACACTTCATAAAGTGAAGCAAAACCAGGAGAAGAGGGGAGGAGAGGCACCTGCTCTGCAAGTCTCTCCCTGGGGAGGCAGAAACTGGCCACCTTTCCCTCCCCACACCTCTCCTCCCCACCACCTGTGAAGCCCATGACCAGGAGCTGAGGCACTGCCAGCCTGGGGAGAACAGAAACCAGCTGTGCCACACATGTGAGTTGTGAGAAACCGTGTTCCTGCATCCCTACCATACCCCTGAGAGCCGAAGTTGGTGCCTGTGGATACCGGAATCATGACAGTGCACACCGGCAGGGACCAGGCATCACAGCTGCATTCCAGACCCTGCATTCTAACAAGCTGCCAGACCCCCGGGGCCAGAGATAACCATCGAAAGCAGCAGAGAGAAGAAAAACTGCTTCACCCCCCTACATGTCCGCAGAAAGGTATAAATGGGGTGGTAAAACTGTCCTATGCTTTTAAGGTAACAGTTTTTTCCAAGTTTTCTCTGTTTTTCCTTTCCTTGGTCTTTGCCTCTTTTACAATTAATAAAATAAAAATTACTGGGTTTTGGTATCAACATAAAACTTTGTTGAAGTTTTAGTCTCATTTTGGGGACCATTTGAACCAAGAGTTCTTTCCGCAATCCACAGAGAACTCTCTTTGCTCCTCTGTCATTATTGGATTGTAACAGAAGAGCTATGAAAGTAATTTAGTACCATTAGTGTAATAGCTTCCAATTATGCCAATTTTGCAACTGGTGCTGTGTGAATGAGAAAGAGCTGTTGTTTTTTTGTGACCAGTTGCTGCTGTACAGGTGAAGTAGCGCCTTTTTACAGCTTGTGACTTGGCGTGCTTTGTGATTTGCAAGTCTATTATCCCACACAGGACTCTGAATCTCCCTGCTTCATATTGCTTGGTAATATTTTATCCGTGCAACAGCAGTGGGGATTAGTCAGATTTCAGGGAGGCTGAAATTGCAGCAGTGTCTGTTCTTGATGCTTAAGGTCTCTGATTAAGAGCTCTCAGCAGCAGCCACTTGCTAATGACTCGACAGGCAGCTAAGTGGGTGGTGTTTCTAAGAAACTTTGCTGAAGTCAAAACACTTGTGCTGTGTCTTAGCTGTAGGAGATCATGATAAAATTATTACATAAGATTTCTGTTTACCCGTAGAATAGCTCAGGTGGGAGGGAAACCAATACCCTTAGACCAGGAATGAGGGCAAAGGGTGATAATTCATAAAAACTACTGGATTGCTTGTGACTTCTACAGAAAGTGCCAACTCTGGGCCACAGCTGGTGGTTTGTGAAACATGTCAAAAAGCTTATGTTGTGGCTGTTAGCACTGCAGTTCTTATCAAGATAAATAAAATGCCCTTCCATGTCACTTCCAATCCTGTAATTGTCAAGAACAGAAACAGTTCATCTCAGCTGTAAAATAAAAAATAAAGCTTGCAATTACTTTATTTTCACATATTCTTTCCTGTTTCTTGTTGTTACGTGAGAAAAATTCAAACTTACTAAAAGGACAGAGCTTGAAATGAACTGTTTGGTCTTGCCCGGGTTTTGTCCTTGTATTTTGTAATTCAATATGAAGTTGCTTAGGCATTGCAATATGCTTTTATGTTCATTTCAGACTTGAGTTGTGGTTTGGGTGACCTCATTAGGTAACCTATTTAATGACCTTGCATCCCTGTTTAGGATGGGAAAACTCACTCTGTTTAAAACAGAACTTAAAAAAGAAGTATGCTGTAGTCTTCCATACTGTCTCCCACTCGGAAAAAAAAAAAAATCATGGTGAAATATCAGTGCTTGATATTGAAACCGAGTAATAGATGTTGTGTTTGGGAATTACGAACATTCCCCACAGCTGATGCTTTGGCAGCCTCTCTCCCCGTCTCTCTGTGCCTAAACACAATGGACCATACGGTACTTTGCAGTGACTTGCTAAGAATATGTTTCCCAGCAAAAAGCTAAGGAGCCTTCTTAGGTGCCAGATGGTTATTTTCTTGTTTACTTGGGAAATAATTTACATGAGAAAATAGGTCTGGTAATCTGCATCAATGAAGACTTTTTTTTAATAACCTCTGACAACAAGCTGTAAGCTGTAGAAATGTACAGCTGAGGTATGAATGTAGTTTTTGATATCTTTTAACAGTTATGGTGAGAAACACTGTATTTATATTATCTGTACACACACTGTCACTGTGATGGAAATATAGACTTCTACATCCCTTTTATTTAAAAAAAATAAAATAAAAAAAATAGGCGTAACCAACACCTGATTGACTAGTATGGGCCAGATCTTAGAGCTAACAGCTTAGCTCTTAGAGCTGTCATTAAAACATCAGTATCCCTCAGACTGAAGTTAAGGTCACAAGAAACAATGTTTCTTCATCTGCGGCTCATTCAGGTGGGAAAAGGTCTTCAGACAAATCATAATTGTGCCTGTTCTTTTAGGAGTGAGACAATGAAAATTGTTATTCTCGTACAGATAACCTACAATTCTGATCATGCCAGACGTACATAGTTGAAAGGCATTGAAGTTCTAGACATCAATTATATGTCTTTCAAATCAAGGTTATGTTTCTACTTGAAGTATTTTAGGCGTATTATTTTAAATATGGTATACACATATCTGAACTGTGTGGGCAGGCAGGAATCTCAGACAACCCACTACAATCCTTTATTCCTAGATTAAAGGGCTGGAAAGAGGGTTAGAGTCTTTATGCTTAACAGTGCTTTTGGTTGCCTGTTAGAAATCAGCATAATTTTCCTGCCCCTGGTGTTACCTGAGCATCCTGGGATTTTAATCAGCCCTCTGAGTGGGGTATCCAACTGACAGTGAGAATTGGGTCATTATGTTATACATCTAAATTTTGTTTTGACATCTCAGGTATGTGCCACCCATATTAACTAGTTAATTTGCTGCTGGCTTTATGGTTTGTACATGGTGGGGGAAATTGCTGAACATGCAAGAAAGCTGAGGACGTCCTTAGTGGCTGACATGGCTAACAGAAATTCACTCACCAGCAGTAAAAACAATAACAAAAGAATCCCAAGACAGAGGAGTCTGATTAATGGAGGATCAGGGTTGATGTCCTAGCTCTGTCATGATTTAGCTGTGTGATTTTTATTCAATGTGAATGTTGACATTTTCTCCTTGTTCATCATCTTCCACAGCTGTTAGAGTAGACATAGTTCTGTTGACTCTTGGTGACTTTTGGAACTAGAGTTTCTCATCCCACTGTCATTTTTTTCTGAAGTTATCCTTGGCAAATCTTTTCAGCCTTCACCAGATGCCCATCTTAGTGCTTATTTTCACCTCTTTCATAATCTTAGAAAATTTTGAAATAGATGTATTTAAAGATAGTTGTCTCAGTCAGACCACCTGTGGTTGTCTCTGTCCCCAGCTGGTTGCTGGTTTATAATTCTGCCCTGACAGCAGTTGCTCTACCAGTACTTAACAGCCCTTCTTGGGTATTTCAAGTTGTAGTAAAAATAACAGTAGGGCAGATCTCATTATACAGCTTTTTGTGAGTGAAAGATCCCCCAAAGCCCATTGCCAATGCTTTTCCTCCAGAGGTTTGGTCAGAGATCCCAGCTTGTTTGCCTGCTTGGCATCACCTTGGAAGGAGACAGGTTCTCTCTCCTCCCAGTAAATAGTGTGCAGGACAAAGTTCGCCTGGGCTGGTGTCCTCATCGCTCTGCTGGGCCACTTCATCCTCCCTCACCCCCCTTTCTGTACTGCTCACTGATGGAAACTTTGTATTCTCAGAGTAAGGTATTGAAAATACAAAATCAAGATGTGTTGAGTATTTTCCTTCATTCTTGCTGGTATTTAACTATTACACTGCCAGGCTGAGATACACACAGAGAAATGGAAAGCTCCTTCCTGTCTGCAATAAATTACTCTGTGTTTGGTTTATACAGCTTTCCTCTGCCTACAGCTTCCCCCTTAAACTGGTGCCTGACCTTTCTTTTTCTATCCCATGCTGCCTTTTTATTTCTGATTGTGGGATGGATTTCACTGCAGAAGCGAGATGGAGTTTTAGACGGGTTTTCCCTTTTTTCTGGGTATGGTATATTGCTATTGATCATGCTTTCGTGGAGGGTTGCTCCTTTTACTGTCCTTTTCTATCATATTTCTTGTTTCTAACCAGTTTCACTTGCCTCTGCTTTAGGCGTTAGGCACTTTAAGCTACATTACATAGAGTATGTTTTAAACTGTTCTGTTTTTTTCAGTTGAAACGTAATGAGGTTATGATTGCAAATACCTGGGCAGACAGTAGTTTCTTATTAACTGATAGTTTTCCTTGCACGATCCAAAGGACTTAGCACGTCTTGTTTATAAGTTACAGCACTGGGCGGTGGATTTTAAATTTTATTATTATTTATTTATTCTTTTCTTTATCACAGCTGCATGAATAGCCTCTAGCTGCATGCTGGAGTTCACTTGCCAGACTGCATCTTTCTTTATTTTGGTTTTTTTTTTTCTCTATTGCTAGAGATTTACTTAGATGAGAAGGAAAGGAAAAGAAAATCAAGACTGAAAGTATCAGGGCAGTGCAGGCAAAGGAGGACAGATTATGCTGTATTTATTCCATTTTGCCTTTCTAGCTCATTTAAGCATCAGATTTTAAAAAGCACTTGCTTTTCCAAACAACTGGGGTATCAAAAGCTCTCCCCCCATCCCAGCTCATCTGTGTGCCATGTGGCAGAATTTTCTCCATAAGTAAAGTGTGTTAATTGTCTCTTGACTCATTCATGAAAGGGAGCAAAGAGGATGTGCTTGATGGAGACACATCATTACATGAGCCCCTGCTTGCACATCTGCCTTATCCCTGAGAAAAGCTGGATTTACAAACATTTTCACAAGTAAGAGCGGTGTTTCTTCAGGCTTTTCCAACAGAATGGGAAGTGACGAACTGTGGGGAGAAGCCTAATATTTATTTAGAAAGCAAGTGTTTGCTAATTATTAATTTGTTATCTATTTGAGAGCTCTTAATGCGAGAGGTGGGAAAGAGGAGTGTTATCCGTGATGCAAATACAGGAATACAGACAGAAAGGACACTTCTCACCTCAGCATTCAGTCCCAATTAATACTCCCCTTAATATTCCTTAAAAGAATAATTGCATAAGAAATAGCCAGAATGAAGTTGTAGAACAGGTTCTCATGCTAGGTTAATAGCCTCAAATAGAAAGAAGCCAAAGGTCCTGGTTTCATGCCAAGCAGCACTTGGTACTGACTTGAGTTACGCTCCCAAGCAAGGTTTTGGGAAGTTACTCAGTTAATTTTACTGTTGCATGCAAGTGGAAGATTTTATTTGATGTGTAATTCTAATGGCAGTGTGACAGTTTGCAAGGAAGAAAGTGAGATGTTGCAGAGGTAGCCTGAGTCAGTTGTTTTAATTACTGGTCTTATGGAGAAACTATTGTGGCATTGAGGCATGTTTTAAAAATCTGTGAGGACTGGTATAATTATACAAAGGCCTGTAATAAGCTTAAATAGGGGAGTAAGAAAACGAGATGTTTCCAGTAAATGCAATACATCCATATACATTTGTGGATTATTAATTAGGAGGAGTTGTTTTATGGTGGAATATGGTGTTTGCACAATTAATGCTGGTGACTGTCAGCAGTGTTTGAGTACAGGCAGCACGTGGAAAGGGCATTTTGTAGCATGGAGTGGTGGCAAGAATGCTGAGTTACTATTTTTCTTGTGATATCAGTCTTAGAATATGAAGTCAAAGAGTACAGAGCTGATAAAGAAACTGTAACTGGAACAAAGAATTATTTTTTATTATCTTTGTGCAAAAAGGTGTCCCCAGAAAAGTCAAGAAAAATAGTCAAGGAATTAGAACTGACTTCTAAGGAAATGGTAAAGTGAGCTAGTATGCAAATTGGGATGAGTCACTGAATTCTGATTGTCTATACTGAGTGTCTATAGCAGTAAACAACAAAAATGTGTTTTTTAAAAATTCAGGTTACTGGTATGTAACTGAGGAAAGAGACATCTTGGCAGATAGTTTAAAAATGCAATGTAGTAGGCATGCACTGGGAAATCCATGAGGATTTTTAAATAACCTATGTGAAGATACTGAAATTTTGCTATCAAGTTAAACTTGCAATCATTTATAGTTCACTAATAAATGGAGTGTCAATTTGCTGCACCACTGCACCGGTTTGCTGTGAAACATTGATATAAACCCTAATCTGAATGACCACAAGTTGGGTGATGGTCTGAATAGTGCACTTAATTATTGTGTATGACAGTATTTAGCCTCTTGTTAATATAGATTAATGATGTTCTTTCTTTTTTTAGTATGACATCGCACACAAGATTGGTGATGTAACAGTGGTATAAACATGAAGAAACGGGCATCAGTTTTTGCTTGACTTCCCAGAATGGTGAAATTGAAGTACATTGTGAAATGAAGTGCTGGGTTGTTTTGTTTTTTTTTTCACTTGATCTCCCTTTAGATTCAAGATTGTTAAATAGGCTGTATTTGGTTTCGTAAGTACCAAATTTTTTTCTTTTTCATATTGCAAAGTTTACAAAGTGACTACTGACATTTTTCTTGCTACTTTTGTATTTTGAAAAGTGTGCACCATCACTCCTCTCTGCTCCTCCCACCCCATTCCTGGAGATGCAAAAAAATTGTGAAGTTAACAAAATCAACTCAGGTAGCAGAAATACAGCCTTGAGCAGCAGGGTGCTGAAAGAGATTGTAATCTGAAGTAGAGTAGTTTTGTTTTTTCCTAGCTCTCTGGACTGCTCATTTGATAGGAAGTGTATCATCTATTCAGTGCTATAGTGATACCAGTGAGGTTTTAAAACCCGTGTGTGAAATGCACTGTGTTTCAAGATTGTATATATTTTATAACACTTAATAAAATATACTTGAATGTTAAAGTTCTAACATGCTTCAGCATGATCTCTTAATGCAGATGTTGTCGTAATTCATGTCTGTACACTTCCTTATTCCTCCTGCTCCACAACTTACCATGCAGGAGATCAGAGGGAAGAGGAAGGTACTCTCTAAACCAGGCTGGTTACAGGATCCTTGTTGCCTCCTGTGACATGGAGACTTTGGGTATTGATTCAACAATGAAAATATTAATCTACCTAACCATGCAAGGATGAGATCACTGTAAACTGATCTAGTGGATGTAACTTAGGAAATTAGTTTTTGGAGCCTGGTACCCCGCTGGTACTTGGGCATTTTTGGTAACTCATTGCCTGTCACAGGCCACATAAATCTGATGACACTGAAGGACACCCCAGCATTTCGGCAGTAGCAGTGACCATATGCAAAGTCAAACCTGTCTTTACTCAACTACATCTTTCTGAACTCTTGAGAAATACTGAGTGTATATGCACGTGCTGTTCTTTCACTATTGTAAATATGTAGATACTAATTTAATCCTTAATCCAGTGGTATGTGTTGTGCTGTGGTCTGAAAGCAACCATATAATCCATGGTGGTTATAATGCTGAAAAATATGTTACTTATTAAATTATTTTTCCTTCTGTTTTTGAGAGGAGTGCAGCTAGTTCTAGAATAAACTCAAACTCAGATATTTTTGAGCAAAAGTTCCATGTAAGTAGTTCTGTCACTGCACATGAAAAGGCAAAACCATCTGAGAAAATAGGAATATTTCCATAAGAAAAATGAAAGCGTGCAGGGTTTCTAAACATCACAGGTTTAAGTAGCCAATTAAAAAAAATAATTCCAAATCTAACTTGATTTCACGGTTATAACTGCAGAAAAGACACTTAGCCTTTAAGAAGTGCTTGTTTTTATGCCAAAACATTACGTTCCTCACGCTCTCCTTTGACTCCATGCTGCCTAAACTTGTCTGTGAGTGAATCTGGCAAGTAATTAATCAGGGTAAAATTCCATTGGGATCAGCATGAAAGTTGCCTTGTCAAGAAGCAGCAACTGCCTGGTTAGTCTATGTTCTGTAATATAATGATTTATAGACAGAACTTGCTTTTTTTGCTACAGTGTGCTCCATATAAGACAAGTGTCTTTTCCCCCCCTCAGTGATCACCATCATCTAAGTGCTTAATTGCTGGTGTTTTAGGAAGGTAGGAAAAAGTAGGAATAACTGTACAAGCCAATAGTTTTGTTTAAAAAGTGAATTTTGTAGAACTGCTTTTTTTCCAAAAAATCTGCAAAACTTGATGCACCCAAGTATGTTCTTAAAGGAATAAGTGAAATACTTTGTACTTACCTTTCTATCTAAATTAATAGTTATATTTTAAATAAAGAAGAACGTACAATTGCTGTCATTGAGGTTAAGTGTCCCATTTGCAAAGAAATTTGCATTGGATTTTTTTCCCGAGGAACTGGTAACTGTACAATTTCCTTGTCACCTGTCTAAGGAGTTGCTTGGTTAAACCCCATGTTCTTACCAAATGTCGAAGGAGCAATACTAAGTCTTTTGAAAGTTATTGTGTGTTGGGCATTTATTCCGTAAGTCAACCCCCAGTGAGGTCACTAAGTAAGTGTTGTTAACTTTATGTTACGGTGTAAGCAGGATACAGGTTTGAAGCTTGCCTGATGCCACACAGAAAGCCTCAAGATGAGTTCTCACTCTCAGTCTGCTCTCTGCCACCTTTCTGAGACTTGGAAGATGCAATAATGAAGCCTGAGAGTCTTCCAGAGTCTTGTCTTTTGTCATGACCAAGTGGCTGTTCAGGACTTATTGTCGAAGTCAGGGGGCATTTTAACTTGGTACAGATGAATTTTTCAACCATTTATCCTTTGTAATACATTAAGCAGCTTGGTCATCAGCAAGTGGAAAACTCCCTGACTTTTGTGCCAACGCTCTTAAATGAGAAAAAGTACTGCATTTCACATACTTTGCTTCTTGCCAGGGCTTGCCTGTTACGGTAGAGTTGAAGCACATGTTTGTTTGGTAGCTATGCTCTTGTCCACACCCAAAAAAGTCTTACCCGATGTTTTTTATGCAAGCTAGCTGGCCTGGACCTGGAGAATCCAACAAACCTAAATGTCACCTATGGCACCCTGCATCTTTGCTGTAAAGCAGGTAAACTAACTTGTGCTTTCCCACCATCCCTGCATAGGATACTTTATCCATTTAGTTCAGGCCACTTCAGTTTAGTTTCTCTAAAAGCCATTGTAATTACAGGTATTTGAGGAGCAGCACCATGCTTGGCCATTCCCACGCTTACCCAAATCTTCTCCGTGGTGATTAAGCCTTGCGGTCACGTAGATCTGTAGGTTTGGTGTAGGCTTTGGAAAATGTATGTTGCAAGCTGTTCCCAAGGTTGGTTATGTTGGCTCAGACTGCCTTGGTGGTGTCTCTCTAGGATATAGAGTGAGCCAGGGAGTTCACCAGATGAACTTTACGTTGGTCAAGGGGCTGATTCAGATTCAAATGTTGCCCTGCAGGCAATATGGTTGTAACAGGCTCAGAAATGGGAAAATCTGTGCCAGTGCAAGGCAGTTTCACATTGCTACAGCTGCAGCCATGCCTGAATTAGGATCATTGTTAAGTATTTGCATAAAATTAAGAAACCTCAAACCCTGATGCTGGCATATGCATTTTCAATGACAGCATTCAGCACGCTACAGGATTTAGCCCAGCTTCTCTGGCTCTTGACTTTTCTTTCCTGGCCCTGGGCTACCTCCTTATCTTGTCTGCATAAGCATTGGTGCAGCTTCCGTGAGCCACATCAGAGATACGATGCATTTTAAAATTGCTTACATATGGCGAAGTGTAGTTTTAACTTGGGTACATTCATCATTTCAGTTGAGCAGGCAGCTGCACTTGTGTTTGTGCTGACAACAGGGGGAGGAGGCAGGGTGAAAGTGGAAAGAAGGACCAAAGTACAAGTAGAAGGCAGACAACAAACAGCTTTGAGCTAAAAGGGCTCAAGGCACTGAAGTGCCCTGCTCTGAGTAGGAGCTTATGCCAGGCAAACTCCAGAGATGCTTTCCAACTTCAGTGTTCTGCGATCCTGTAAAAAAATTTATGTAGCCAAATTCTTCCTACATTCAAAAAAAATGGTGATCCTCAACTTCTATGTGAAGCTAAAGGTGCCAGAAGGCTACGGGCTCCTCAGATTTTGGCACTGATATTTTCAGGCTCCTCTAACCTCCTACCATGCACAGAAACCCTTTATTCTGAGTAGGAAGCACAGCTTGCACTTCACTTCATGTGCATCCTGTTGTCTGCTGCATGTATGAACCTTCAGGCGTGTCCAAAGCATGTTCCCAGGGCATCCTGCTCCAGTCAGTGTTGGGACAAAGCACACTGGCAGCTGTTGCTACTTTTAAGACTTAAAGGAGGTGGTAGTTGATAATGCTGATGTTGCCATCGACTATGAACTTGCATGTGACTCTGAAGTAATTCCGAGTCTCTCCCTAAGGCGTCTTGTGGAACATTCACGTGGGCAAATCACCTTTGGCTTCAGCAGCTGTGCAGGTGGTTCACTGGCACTGCAATTCTCTTTGCAGGCTCCAGGTCTCCTTTGTTACTTACAAAATATAGATGTGTCAAAGTAAAAACAGAGGAATAGCTTACTTGAATCTCAACACTGGTAACATGGCAGGTAAAGAGGGAAGTCATGACCTGGAAGGAAACCTCAGCATCCTTTCATTACAATTTGATGCCACATTCAGGGATTGCTTGCTGAAATCTGAATGCTGGAGTCCCAGCTCACTGGATTTTAACAAGGCTGTCAACATGACTTAGCTACAACTTCAGTGTAGTTCATTCCACTTCATTTGTATGCCTCATATTACTTTCATGTTTACAGGAAAATGTGATACATTAAGAATTTCAAGTAATTTTGAATCACTTAGATAATATAATGCAGGCTACATTGATGTTCAGGAGGCAGCTAGGAATGAGCAGGAGCCTGAGCTGACACTGAATAGGCAGAAATGTTTACAATGCACTGTATGTACCATGACCTTTATAAATAATTTGCCCATTGCAAAGTAAATTATATTTGTTAAATGACATTAATTACAACATAATTCACAACATAAGCCTTGGAAATTTTGTCTGACAAAAATATAATAATAGAATTATTGCCTTGTTTCTTAACTCTAGGTCATTCTACATTTTGTCATCTTTGAGTATCTAACTTGCCAATGTCTTCTCTCTGTCCTCATGACTGAGCCATCATTAATGCAACAAGAATTTGCTGTCCTTACAGAAAAATCATGTTCCCTTCATATGTGTTTTTCTCAGCTTTGAACAATTTTCCATGCAGTCCTCTTATCAGAAATCAAACTTTTCCAAAGGTTCTACTTCTGAGGTTAACAGAAAAGAAGGTGGTAATTCTGATAAATCTCATGTGATGCACTAATATGGAAACGAGGTGTATGCGAGCCTTGCTGGACTCCTCAAAGGAGCGAGTTGCTGAAACTGGGAAAGGGAGCACTAACCCACCAACTGTCCTATGACAGAAAAAAAGTTTCATACCTTCAAATTTTTATGTATGTTTTTATAATTTAAATTAGGAACTAGACTTTTCTATAATGAGTGTGCTTACAATCAGCTAAGCTAGTTTCAAACTTCAGAGCAAAATTTTACCAGACTGTTTTTAGGCATTGCCAGTCATAATCCCTGTGCATGCAGTGTTGGTCCATAGCAGCCGTACCCTGGATTAGCCAAACCATGGATCTGATGCCCTGGAGTTCACAGTGATGGCTGCCATCCCAGGTAGTTTTATTCCCAGAGGTGAAGGTGCAGTGGTTTGAGAGCTCTTGGGCTCTCTGAAAACCAGAGATGAGGGAGGGACTTCTTTTATCTGCCCTTCTCCCTGTCTTCCAAATCAAAATCTTGGTCTTTTATGAGAAGTTTGAATTTCCACACAGTTCTCAGCCCTTGTTCTCTCACCCTGGACTGTGTGCTGCAGGAGGTTGGGGAGGTGGAATGCTTACTTTCCTAGGACATAGGAGGTATCCTATGTTTTGTTCCAGTTCTTTAGGATTTTTTCTTTTCTTAAAGAAAGAGGAATCTCTTGTCATCTCTGAATGTCATATTTCACTGACCAATGTTACACTGTCTGATAGCTATTTATCATCCCAGGGACTCTGCTTTGGCTTCAATGCAATAAACTAATGAGGATGGATTAAATTAGCTTGGATAGGCTTTTGCTGGAATTAATTTGATGTGCGTGTGTACAGTATCTACTAAGCCAGCAGAACTGTCTGGCAGCAAAAAGAGTGGGTAGGTAATATTTTCAGCTGCTCCGTCTAGGTGCAGATGACGAGATGCTGTTGGGAAGCACCTGTGTGGAACAAAGGTATGGTAAAGCAATGGTCTGACTTGATGTCACAAGACAAATTTTAATGGCTTGTGCAGATCTCTGCAGAGCCTATCTGGGCTTATTTTATATCATAATAAGCAAAGGAAATGCTAACATAAAAAAGTCTGTGTTTGTTGTATGAAGAGTTGCACATACTTTTCTACACAGCTGATGAGAGAAAATTATAATAATTTGTTCTTTTTATGAAAGTTTTAAGACATGTAAAAAAGAAACTACCTTGATTACTGTATGCAGTTTTGGGCACCACAATATAAAAAAGAAAGACATTAAACTATTAAAGATTGTCCAAAGGAGCATCACAACGATGGTGAAGGGCCTGGAGGGGAAGCTGTATGAGGAGCGGCTGAGGGCACTTGGTGTGTTCAGCCTGGAGAAGAGGAGAATGAGGGGAGACCTCACTGCAGTTACAACTTCCTTGTGAGGGGAAGAGGGGGGCAGGCACTGATCTCTGCTCTGTGATGTGCAGCAATAGGTCCTGAGGGAATGGCATGAAGCTGAGTCAGGGAAAGCTTAGGTTGGATATCAGGAAAGTTCTTCACCCAGAGGTTGGTTGGGCACTGGAATAGGATCCCCAGGGGAGTGGTCACAGCACCAAGGCTGACAGAGCTCAAGAAGCATTTGGACAATGCTCTCAGGCTCATGGTGTGATTCTTGGGGATGGTCCTGTGCAAGGCCAGGAGTCGGACTTGATAATCCTGATGGGTCCCTTCCAACTCATTGTCTTCTGTGCTTCTGTGATTATTTATTTCAGTAAGGTTTTATCTGTTTATTTGATGAGGAACAGGATTTTTTTAACATACGCTTGCAACGGCAGTTTCCTACTTTCTGAATCCCATTGACCCTTGTGTGCCAAGCAGCTCATAGTCCAGGGCTCAATCACAACCGAGTGCCTTGATTGCACCTCTGGCAGATACTTAGATGCTGTGTGACCTGTCATCATGGACCCTTGGGCTCAGAGATCAGCTGAGCACCTTGTTTGAGAATGCAGCAGTAGTGCTTACTGCACACAGAGGAGTTAAGGGAGCCTGTGTGCATCTCACACCCTCTCTGTCTTTCTCTCTGGATACACAGGCTCTTACACCCACACTACTGAGAGTGCTACCTGACCAAACCTGCTTTCCTGTCTCCTGCAGCACATCCCTATTAGTTGTGGAAAGAAGCAAAGTTATCATCCACAAGGAGTCAGTGTGGGACTGAAAGGGAGGATGCTACTTCCCCCAGGCAGCACAGGATACATGGATATTTCAAAGGAAAAGAGAAATGAGCACTGGGTTTCTGATTGCCTGGGGTTGGGGTGAAGCTCACTCCCTAGTGAGCTTTCAGATGCTCTAGTTGGTGTCTTCAAGACAACTCTGCTGTAAAAAAGAAACAAGGTGGACAAGCTGCAGTCCAGGGAGTGGACATATACTCTCTCTTAGCAGTTTGCACATAGCCCTGGGACCTGGCAGTCTCAACTTCTTTCTGGCTTGTTGACCACAAGTTTTTGGAGGTCCCAGGAGTGGCAAGAGGGCATCAGATGGGTGTTCTGAGCTTCTGTGCCACCCACAGCCAGGGACAGTGGTGGCATTGGCCAGGAGGGGTATCCACATAGCATAGGCTGGAGAGTTTTTTACTTTTTCCCAACTCCCTGGCTACCACTGTAGTAGATGGATGGAAAACTCATGTTTTGCTTTTTTCTTTTTTTTTTTTTCCCTTTCAGTAGTAGGAGAGTGGCTGACATGGCATGGAGTTCCAGGGGACCAAGGGGAAAGTGGGCTTCAGAGCCACTTTCCCTGACTCCTAGGGATCAGGATCCACTCAGGATCAACTCCACTGATCCCTTTAGTTGAAGAGTAAGCACAACTGTTATTTGACCTAAAACAGTGCTATTACTATTCATAAAATGCATTGTGCATGAGTAAGTTGTTGTCTTGTATTATACTATAAAGCCATATTTTGGCATGTCAGTGAGTTGCCTGAAGCAAGAAAATGTATGGAAGAAGATAAACAGTATATCAGATGCTGATATTGGTGGTTGCTTCTCTTCCATTATGTCCCCTGAATGTACTGGCTTGGCACTGTGCTTTCATGCAGAAGAATAAGGATTAGTTTTGTCCTGCTGGGAGATGATTCATGTATGGGGAATGTGCATGTTCAGAAGCAGCGAGATTTCAAGAGTGCATCGCTGAAGAGAGGCTTGTAATAAAAATCAGCAATAAACCAATAGCCAAGCAGGGGAAAATGTATTTAATACAAGAAATTTAAACTAAAGTTGAAACCTTAAGCAGTTATTGCTTGTCTGACCTTGTCTGCTAAAATTGCTGTTCTTCATTCTATTTTTAAATGCTTTTAGATATAGTTTATTCTTTGTTTTTAGGTATTCTATACATATTTATGTATATTTACATTAGATATTTTATTTTATGTGTATATATTTTCTATAATATGCACTCTTTGAGATGTTTTTCAAATTTTATTACACGATTTTGCTTTAGTACCATGACAACAATTACATAATACTAGAATAGGGCTGGATAAAGTTAATGTAACAGCAACTAGATGTCAAACTGCTATTTCCTTTATCTAAAGTATGAAAGATGTGAGCTAATATTTAGCAAAATGAAAGTGTTTCTCAACTTTGATATCATTCATGCTTTCCCTGAGATGTTAACATAACCCTGTAATTGACATGAATTCTATCCAGCAAAGAGCACTGTAGGAAATGCACTTTGTGCTTGTTACTTGTTTTTAAGTCACAGTGGAAATTCATAGGATATAACAAGCCGTGCACTTGAGTGTGGCTGATTTTCTTTCTGTACAATTAACTTATTCTGATGGGAAAGGGAACATGAAGCTTAACATATTTCTCAGGAGAAAGCTTTTTCTGAAAGATTTTCATTGGGATAGAACTGCCTAATTTCCAAACAGCATGTTATGTTAAATAGACACTTTCAGAAAATCTGCATTTGAACTCTCTCCTCTGGAAAAAGAAAGAGTTCTTCTGCTCAGTTTTCAGCTCCTGTCTTCATTGTGAACAACCCAGGCATAACAACATGGTTCTGGTATACAAGCCCTGAAAAATAAGATGTACAAAGCAAAACCACAACTCAGACTGGAGTTGTCTTTAGCTTGTCAGTTTGACTTCCGTCTAAGTGGGTGAAAGGCTTGTGCCACTGGAGAACTGCTTGGGAACCTACGTAAGGCTTGTTTATGCCACTCATTTCAGTTCCCACTGGCCAGGCAGCCTCACCAGAGAGGTCCCTTCATCCAGCCTGTGCAGATCCCTCGACATGACTGTTGGTCACAAGTGCTGGGCCAGCAAGAACTGGGATATAGTACTAAAGGAAGAGTGTGGCGAAAAGGCATCATTGTCTTCGTCATAACCAACTGCTGCATGGGACAGAGCCTCCTGAGCCTCCCCGCTGGCCACTTTCCCCTCTTTACCTTCCTGCTTTCCTCATTTCTTTTCAGTTTTCCCTGTCAAGTAACTTCATTGTTAGAACCAACATATGCCATAAGTTACAGATGCTGCAAATGAAACCCTGTGCCTTTAAACTTGTGCAGGAAGTACCATTTAATTTCTTATTGATTTCTGTTGGGGCACAGTTTGAGTAGGCAGTGAATCTAAGGGAGATGGGGCCAGAGAAGCATGACACTTTTTGCTGAGTTCCATGCTGATTTTTCTTTTTCCGTTTTAATTTGAGTAGAATTGGAAAACAAAGCCAAATCCAAACCATTGTTGATCAGGCAACAAGGTGTAGCTAAGAATGAAAACTGCAGCTTCATTAAAAGTGATGCAAAGGCTGTGCTGTGGTTGCCTGTTGAAGCCTGTGTCGATCAAACCTGGGTGATGAAAACATCCATTTCAGTCAGATTCAGCTAAGCCTGTGATGGGAATGGGTTGCATTTGTTTACATGCATTGGAACACTGTTACTATTTGTAAACTACAATATATTTTGGCAGGCACCAAAGAGAGAAATGTGGTTAATAGCCTCTTGCCAATGATCAGTTTTGCTGGATATATCATACAGCTGTCTAAGGAATCTGACAGTCTTCATAAAGTCAGCCTCAAGCTATTTAGTAATGTCAATGTTTTTCAAATGAATGTTAATATTATTGCTGTACATCATCCAGAAATGCAACAGGGGATCAGCACTCTGTGTATTCACTAGATATGGTGAAGTGTCATAGCCTTGAATTCAAAGCTTTCTGAAATCTGAACAGATTTCTGCCCTTTTATCTCCCCTGTACTCCTCTGTTACCAGGTTGTAATCCTGATTTATCTTATGGACTCAGTTGATGTTAACTTAATCTGTGTAACTAATGAGGGAAAAAAAAACCCCACATGGGAAAACTTCCTTCCATAATGACTTATTTTGATGCTATATATTCTTGATTTTGAAATGGCACATACAACTATGAAAAAAAGTGCTAGATACTGCAGTCTTGTTAAAACTCACTAAAACTCAACTTGATATTTTTTCACCTTAGACTCTAACTGCTGGAATTATTTAATGAAAGGGCAATTTTTGTGGGAAAATATTTCATTAAGAGTATGAAGCAAGTATAAAAAGTGGGAAAAAAAACCCCACAACATTTTATATGCAAAACCCACTATATACACATATTCACATGTACATTGTTGTTACTGTTCATGGTGCGGTTAGGAAATAGGAATGTAGTAAGGCAGAAACCTACTGATCTTTCAGATGTCAGTTTAGTTAAAATATTAAATATGCTTACTCTTATCACTAGCAAATAATATGAAATTGCTGTTCTTGTGGTAGGGTTGAGTCTAAGCATTCTGACCCAGTCTGGCCTCACTGTGTTAGAAACTACAGACAAACAGTAAGAAACCTGTCCTATCACACAGGCCTTGTACTCTAAATAATAAATACAACCAAAGATTGAGAGACAAAGGAGTGAGCAGATTGTTGCCTTTATTTTATGAGGGGGAACCAAGCCAGAAATTGGTTAACTCAGACACCACAGATCGAAGAGCTGCCCTGCAACAGAAAGATAAACCAGGTTTCCTGTATCAAAGTCCAGTCCATTCACAAAGTCAGCATTCTTCCAGCAATGAGAGCTGTAGGAGTAAAGGAAGAGAAAGTATGCCTAGGCATTAGTAAAGAGGCTGACAAAATTGTGAGTCATTAGGTAAAAAGAAGAAATGGGGAGCTGGAGGATAGGATTATGGACAAGCTAAAAGCAAAGCTTTTAATCTGTGAACCTTCCCTTCATAGATAGTTGAGCTATGACTGCCAAAATAAGGTGTTTATTTTAGGTTTATTCCCAGTAGGAGACTTTATAAGAATGTGTGGATCTTATTTTTTTTTTTCAGTTTTATTTCATCAGCTGTGCTGTCTCCCAGTTTCCGAAGATCAAAGTGTAGGCTGTAAAAAATAATCTAATCTGCCACTTTGGAATAATTTGCAGCAGCAGGCATTCCCAGTGCAAATCAGAGTGCAAATCAGATGGTGAATCAGTGATCTCAAAAGCGGATTACTTTGGATTAGTTGTCCAGTGAAGCAGGCACTTTGTACAATGCAGCAGACAGCTCCAATATGAGCCAACTCATTGCTTATTTTGTGATTTTTTATTCTTTTTTTAAGAACATTAGTTTATCAAATGCATTCTCATACACTAATTAACAGTATTTTGGCAGCGTTTGTGTCTAGAAGACAGATTATGTGACATACTACTAAACAACTGACAATTAAAGGCCAGACTTTCAGGAGAGGGAGGAGGTGTGGTAGGAAACAAAACAAACTGCATTTTGGTTGACAGTAGGTGCATGTAGATTTAAATCCTACTTTGAAGATTCTGTCTTGAATTTTTATTTCAGTTTACAGCTTGATTTGTGAGACAGGGAGAAGACAGTGCTGTCTGGCCACAGTTCAGTCCCACTGCTTCTCTAGTTTCTCATGTTTTAGTGATGCTGGAATCACAGAATCACAGAATGGCCTGGGTTGGAAGGGACCTTAAAAGTCACCTAGTTCCAAACATGTGCCATGGGCAAGGACACCTTCCACTAGACCAGGTTGCTCAGAGCTCCATCCAACCTGGCCTTGAACACTTCCAGAGATGGGGCAGCCACAATTCCTCTGGCAAACCTGTGCCAGTGCCTCACCACCCTCACAGTAGAGAATTTCTTCCTCACATCTAATCTAAACCTACTTTCTTTCAGTTTGAAGCCATTCTGCCCCTGTTCTGTCACTCCAGGTCTTTGTAAATACTCTCTCCGTCTTTCCTGTAGGTTCCCTTCGGGTACTGGAAGGCTGCAATTAGATCACCCCAAAGCCTTCCCTTTTCCAGGCTGAACAACCCCAATTCTCTCAGCCTTTCCTCATAGCAGAGGTGCTCCATCCCTCTAATCACCTTGGTGATCTCCTCTGGACTCGCTCCAACAGGTCCATGTCCTCCCTGTGCTGGGACCCCAGAGCTGGAGGCAGCACTGCAAGTGGGGTCTCACCAGAGTGGAGCAGAGGGGCAGAATCCCCTCCCTGCCCTGCTGCCCACACTGCTTTGGATGGAGCCCAGGACATGGGTGGTGTCTGGGCTCCCAGTGCACATGGCCGGGGCATGTCCAGCCTCTCACCTACCAGCACCCCCAGGTCCTTCTTGGCAGAGCATGCTGACATGAAGAGCTTTAATACCATTTTATTGATAGTATACATTGCTAAATTAATCTGCCTTTCAGTTTAGTAGGACTGTTATGATATAGTAGCAAGGTGATTAGAAACACCAGTTACCATTTATAGACAGCAGTGTCCTGTTTCTTCAGAATAATGTTTTACTCCATCATGCCTGTAGCTGTGAGGTTATTATTGTACCCCATAAATCAGTTTGCTCCCTCCCTATTAACCTGGGTTCTGGCCACTTATTAATAGATATAAAACCATTATTGGCTACACTGCCCACCTCAAAACACTGGCTTGCTGGCTTAAGAAGCGCTGTCTATCCAGAACCAGTCTCTGGGGGGTTGTGGAGGGATTGGAAGAGGAGTGAAGAACAAGAACTCGCTTGGACATCACACACTAAAAGGAGGGAAGTCGTGAATATTCTAGGTGTGAAATGGCATCTGTTGCAGTATGCATGGGAAGCAGTCTTTGAGGGAGAGCTCACGTTTCTGAGCAATATAAAATCCCTGGGAAAGAAGAGCAGAAGTAGCCAGCTGTTACTGTGACAATGGAAATAAACTACTGAAGCTCAAGATCCAGACAAGTCCAGATCCAGCAGCACTGTTGTCTCCTCTGTTTAGGGAGTACAGCTCCAGGCCATAGTCCTGGCTCTGCCCTCACCCCTTGACATGCCAGGGAGAGAAGTGAGCAAGCTAAAACTTAAGGAGTCACTGGTGAAGAGTGAATTTGCACCATTATTTCTGTGTTCAGAGCAGGACTGAACAAGTGCTGGGAAGCTTGCTCCCTGCTCCAGGCAAAGGTCAGCCAGTTGCTTCTGATTCAGTCCCAAAGAGGTTGATCTGTCAGAGGTTTCCTCCCCTGTATCAGCAGCTCGCTCTCTCCTTTGGGCCTTGCAGCAGGCTAGAAGTAAGTGAGCAGAAGAAAATACCACAGTTGCTCTTGAAGCTTCTTTTGAAATGGGTGGAAAGGTTGTTTTTCTGGTGCCCATTGTCCTAGGTGAGACACTGGTTTCAGCCATGAGCAAAGTAATATGAAAAGTGACAGGGAGACTTACACCTCTAAACTGCTGGGATGGAATGAGGTCAAGTTTGGCAAAGTGCATTACATCAGCTGGAGAAATCCTCCTTTAAAAGACAGCCCTTGCTGGCCATGCCAGATATATGTTCTACCCTGTCTGTTCAAAACCACCACTGAAAGCCTCTTTATCCACCAGGGCTGTGACAAAGATGTTCAGGTATGTTTCTGCAAGAAGCGGTATAATAGCTATTGTCTGTTATTTATATTTGTAATACAGCTCTGTATGTTCTCACTCATCTACAGCATGCTGCTCCTTGAACACAACTACCCTCTGCCGTAAAGCAAACATCAGAATCTATCCTTTTAATAAAGAAATGCTTCTTCAAAGACATGGAAACTCAGGCTTGTGACAATTGATAGGTTATGAGACAGGACCTAAGCTCCTTGGTTGCTTTAGGAGTGTTGCAAGCCCACCTCTGTTTAGAATGCATTGTTACTGAACAGGAAGAGTAAAGTTTAGAAGAATAACAAATAAGATTTAATGAGTTTCCCTCTTATGACAGACTGGCAACCTGTATATGTGTCAATGACAGAGACTGAATCAACATCAGATTCTTATTAAATATATTTGCTTGTCTTAAGATTCCTCTAAGACATGACAATGTGCTAAAGGCACCTTAATCTTGGCAGGTGCAGTCATTTGTTATGAAGTAAATAAATTCACTTATAAAATCTTCCTGTCCCTGAACATCATTCCAAGATGCCTGGGTACTGCTATAGCCTTTTCCCTGACCTTAACCCTAACCAAGTATGTAAGCATTTCACAGAATCACAGAATATGCTGACATTGAAGGGACCCACAAGGATCGAATCCAACCCTTAGCCCTGCACATGGCCACCCCCAAGAGTCACACCACATGCCAGATAGTATCATCCAAACACCTCTTGAACTCTATGTTTCATTTCTACCTATGAACAGTTCTGCTGAAGTCACGTATCTGAAGTTTTGCAGTGATTTTCCCAGTCATATGTTAGTTCATTATACAGAAAGCAAAAATCCAGTCTATATATATATATGTGTATATGTGCATATATATATGTGTATAGATAGCTGTCAAAAGACAGTGATGTATGTGACAGCTTACTACTAATCAGATGAACTTTTGAACACTACCCAGGTGTTTTTGACTCCAATCTCTTCTAGCTTCCTTAGATGTGTGGACTAAAAGGTACAAATAGGTCCTTGGAATGAGAAGGCAGTTCTGTGACATCCATCATTCATAAGATATGAAGAATGGTAAACCTGTACTGAATACAGATCAATGCCTAGTAAGGAAATAGCCATACTATGACTCTCTGTGTGACATTGGATTCTTTTTCCAGTGGTCAAATGTAACTGGGCTGTGGTTGACAGGCAAGTGAATATTACACACACATGACGAAACAACACAGTCTGTGACTTAGCTTTTGACTTAGAGACTGAAGGATTCCTTAGTATCAAGTATTTTTTATCTTGTAGAAGATTTTTTTTAAGAACATATTCCCCAAAAGAAGATGCATAATGATATTATGTGAAAGGACAGGAAGACATATTGTCTTATAATTTATTGGTGACTGCACTAACACTATGCTTATTAAAGATAAATCTTCTATTGATGTGAATTGTACTCAGAGAAATCAGCAGCAGTTTGTACAAGCTATGGCTATCTCTGTCCCCCTTCTTTCCCAGGGCATTAACTTACTAGTTATGTTTTCACCTTGAAAGTGGCAAGTCAGTTTAGAGTGATAGCTGCTCAGCAGTCAGTGCAACAAATAGAAATTGGATTTGAACATAAGCGTGTTTGCTCCAAGCTTCCTCCTGTGGCTGAAAAGCTTATATTTTGCTGTGGTAAGAAAGTGTACCTGTAAGAATAAGTAAATCATTAAAACCTGGGGTAGTTTCTGTTTCCTGAGTTCCTGGATGTGTTTGGGCTTAATGATGTATATGAAGCATACATGGGAATACATGGGAATTTTCTGACCTTACAGCTTTAGATGTAGTTTCCTGTTCACCATCTGTACTCTGTCTTATCCCAAGTGTGTGCTGCTCAAACAGGACAATGCCTTATGTTTCCTCCAGCTCTATCACTAATGCTGTGCATCTTGGGGTGGGTTTGTCAGGTGAAGGACTGACAGCACTGGGCTGCTCAGTGCACTCAGAAGGGCAGAAAGGAAAAATGCAGCTACTGAAATGTACCACCAGAGAGAGCTTTTGTCTTGCTGACAATGTTAGGGATACCACACACGCAGCTGTACTGCAGATCTATGACTCCCAGTGGAAATTTTTCAAAGTGTTAAATTGTTCCTCTGTAGGTCTCAGGAGGAGAGTAAAAATCGAGATTCACAGCAGTGACAGGAAATATAAATGCTCTCTGTGTG
The DNA here is from genome assembly GCA_013396755.1 of Sclerurus mexicanus. Taxonomy (NCBI): domain Eukaryota; kingdom Metazoa; phylum Chordata; class Aves; order Passeriformes; family Furnariidae; genus Sclerurus; species Sclerurus mexicanus. The sequence continues at coordinate 30,490 of VWZF01002524.1, forward strand.
TCCATGAGTACAAGTCATTTTAATTGCACACTTGGTCCTGTGTGGATCAGGACAGCTGGAGGAACTGATGTCTGTCAGGGGAGACCTGGTATGAACAGAATGATTCACACCTACAGAGGTCCTGGTCAGGCACTGGTTCCTCTGATTTTGGCCTGGTCTCCTGGTATGGTCTAGAGACCATGGGACACTTTGGCAAGGGTGAAACTGGCCTTTTCAGTTGAGCTGGCTGAGTGGGAACCTGCACTGCACATCTCTCCTTTGCCATGAAATCGCAGAATCCTTTAGGTTGGAAAGATCCTCCAACATCATCAAGTCCAACCTTTTGACCAAATAATCTCAGGCATAATTTTGCTCCGTGAATATTCCTTTTGGTTTTCACCATTGGCATGTTACACAATTGCAATATGTTTCTCAAATGTATGCAATCACGTCTTCATTAAGATTTGAAATACTCTTTCTGATCAATCTCTATTTCTTAAGTGGAAAAAACCAGCTTCCTTGAAATGGATACAACTTCACAGAAACTTTTGTTTTGCTCTTCTTTTGTCTGTGTGGTAGAGCGTGGAATGTATTTTATCTCATGTCTCATATTGTTTGTTGCAAAGCACCAGTGTCGTCTCAGGAACAACATCAGGTGGGTGAAAGCTCTGAAGATCTTTCTGGGAAGTGTCACAACATGTTTGCAGGCTTCCCAGCTTCTTTCCTGGGCATTCAGTGTTGCAAAGAGGATACCAGGCAAAATGGACCATAACTGTGATCCAGCATCTTCACCAGCCTTGTGGTTATAGATGAAGCACCCCCCTCTTTGCCCTCCCCACCTCCAATATCCCCTCTACACTTCTATTGCAGAAGTGTGTTTGCAGTTTTGAAGGTGAACAATACCATTATCACAGGAGCCTCCTGTGACTCCTATGAGCCATACCTCTGTGGAAATGGATGGCAACCTGCACTGAGGCAATGATGTCCTTTGTTCTGATTAGGAAGATGATTGTTATCGTTCAGTGCTTTCAGTTAACTGGCCCAAACTGGTCTTTCCCACACTGAAACTTCAGGGACTGCTGGGGAATAGGCATGTTCAGGCCTGCAAATAAGCACTTTTCACTGCAGGGATAATAATTGCAGCTGCCTCTGTACTCTTCCAGAAACCATCTAGTCCTAGGAATGCCTGACCTAGGAATTTCTTATTGTGTTTTAAATACTCCTCATTTCAACATCCCAGTGTGCTCAATATTTTTTTTATTGTTTTAGTAGAAAAGGATTAAACAGCATATTAGTACCTACCAAAGCAACATATATCCTCTAAGTGAACCAAACACATGGCAGAGCTCCACACAATCTAATTGTATGTACCCGTGGACATCCAAGAAACCCTGAAGAAAATGGCCCTACCACAGGTCACTTGGATTATTCTGGCATGTTACCTCAAGCTAACTTTATTATAGGTTGTCTTTAATGCTATGTTCCAGGTTTTTATTTTCTGTGTGTGTCACTAAATAAATAACAACACTGACACCCAACAACTTTTGTGAAGTCCTTAAAAAAACTAAGTTATTAAGTAATTTTGGTTTGGAATTCATATAAAGAAGAATTCAAACTTCAGCAGTTCCTCCTAGAAATGAGTAGCTACACTCAAGTATCCTAATACAGAAGCAGTTGTTTTGTGTGCTCAGAAACACCATTGTGACAGCAGATGTACTCCAATGTAGCTTTCAAAAATTTATTTTAACAGAAATGGGCCTCCTAAATGTATTCCACCCTAATTTTCACCCCAGAGTGAGCTCTTTATTGGTGATCATTGCACCAGCTCCTTGCTGTGAATCCACTGGTATTCCAGGCCTTGACATCAATGAGGTCAGACACATTGCTGCACCACTTGATTGACCAGGTATGTAATCAAGGCTGATTATATTAAGAATTCATAAGCTCCAAGTGAGGTTTTAAACATGCTACAGTTGAAGACTGTTCTTTAGAGAAAAGGTGAAATGTTATCATAAATAATACAGGATTTGACCCTGCAAGACACTGAGCACTTTTGGTAATATGTGAAGTTCTCCTCTTAGTCACCTTCATCCTTCAGAGTTAATGATGATAAAATAAATATTTACTCCTGACATCAGTCTGTCTCTGAAGTGTTCTGCATTCTTCATGAGTATTTCAAGGGGGGCTCAGCATATGGGAAAAGCACAAATCTTTCCTTCTCTCATGCCACTGAGTTTGCTCCTGAGAAAGCACATGCCCCGGTGGATCCCTTGTTAGGAAAGTCTCCAGGATGTACTTGGACTCATCAACACACAGCTGTGTTCAGGAGATGGGCACACAGCTCAAGGTGTGCTGATCTCTCCTGAGAACAGCTGCTTATTTAACTGTATTAAAGGTGTTAAATAAAACATTTACTTAATATCTACATCAATGTTTAATATCTTTAACAACAATATGGATTAAGGGATTGAGTGAACCCTTAGTTTGCAGAGACACCAAGTTGTGTGGGAGTGTTGATCTGCTCGAGGGCAGGAAGGCTCTGCAGAGGGATCCAGTCAGGCTGGATCCATGGGCTGAGGACAGTGGTATGAGGTTCAACAAGGCCAAGTGCCGAGTCCTGCACTTGGGTCACAACAACCCCCTGTGGCACTACAGGCTGGGGGCAAAGTGACTGGAGAGTGGCCCAGTGGAAAACTACCTGGTCGAGAGCAGCTGAATATGAGCCAGAGTGTGCCCAGGTGGCCAAGAAGGCCAGTGGCATCCTGGCTTGTATCAGAAAATGTGGCCAGCAGAACCAGGGTAGTGATTGTCCCCTTGTACTTGGCAGTGGTGAGGCCACACCTCAAGTGCCGTATCCAGTATTGGGCCCCTCACTGCAGGAAAGACACCAAGGTGCTGGAGCATGTCCAGAGAAGGGCAATGGAGCTGGTAAAGGGTCTGGAGCGCAAGTCCTGTGAGGAGTGGCTGAGAGAGCTGGGGATGTTTAGCCTGGAGAAAAGGAGTCTCAGGGGAGACCTTTTTGCTCTCTGCCTGACAGGAGGGTGTAGCCAGGTGGGGGTTGACCTCTTCTCCCAGGTAACAAGTGAGAGGACTAGAGGAAATGGTTCCAAGTTACATCATGGGAGGTTTAGTTTGGATATTATGGGAAATTTCCTCCCTTAAAGGCATCGGAACAGGCTGTCAAGGGAATTGCTGGAGTCAAAATCCCTGGAGGTATTTAAAGAAATGTAGATGTGACCGTGTTTAGTGGTGGAATTGGCAGTGCTGGATTAATGTTTGGACTCAGTGACCTTAAAGGTCTTTTCCAACCTAAATGATTCTAGGGTTCTATAATTTTAAAACTTTAAACTGACTGCCTGGCTCTGTCTGTGGATGCAGTTCAGCACTTTTGCAGTTGTTCTACATCCTATTCCTGGACATGAAAGATAAGTTGTGATACTGGAGCAGGGTATTGCTTGGGACGTGGGCTCTCCCTCTGCCCAGCAGTGCATGTTCCCAGGGCCAGCTGTGCCATGCTGCCCTTTGAAGCAGCATTGACTCAACTGCTTGTCAGACCACAGTGTGAATGAGCTCAGAGAACTGGTTTGGATGAAAAATAAGCCAGCAAAGCACAGCACTGCAGGGAGTTGTGCCTGCCCACCTGCAAAAGCAGAGGCGGCTGCATGAGGAGAAACCTGGAAGGCACAAAGCCAGTGAGAGCACTCGGCCCCACTGGTTACAACGTGCCTTGGTATGAGCAGCTTTATAGCTCTTTCTCTTCTGCATGTGGGGTAAGCAGTGTGTGAGCTGGCAGCACACACCTCCTCATCCCGTCCCATGCCCTAGGTGGGCACAGAGCTGCACCAACACAACAAGTCACCCTTGCTCTCTGCCCAACCTTTCTCCACCCTGTCTGGGCTTGGATGGTCCTCTGTGAGCCAGCCTGACACAGCAAAGGCTGCAGCTGGTTTTCTGCCTCTGTAAGGAGCAGCTCCCAGAAGGGTCTGGAAAAGGCTGGCTTGGTGACAGCAGTGGGGAGACAGGGCACTCTGGTGCAGGAGGAGGGGAGATGGGGCAGTGGGGAAGCCTTTGTTTGGCTCAGCTGGCTAGAAAAGCACCCTGCTAGCACAAGGCAGCCCACTTCAAAAGCTGCTGCACCTGGAGGCTCTTTGCCAAGAGAGCAGGTGGAGTTGCATCACTGAAGGCTTCTGGGCCTGGGTGAGAATCACAATGGCCTAGATTGGAAGGGACCTTAAAGATCATGTCATTCCAAGCCCCCTACCATGGACTGGGACACCTTTCACTAGACCAGGTTGCTCAGATCTCCATCCAACCTTGCCTTAAACACCTCCAGGGAAGGCCATCCACAGCTTCACTGGCAACCCTGTTCTAGTGCCTCACCACCCTCACAGTAAAGAATTTCCTCCTAATATCTAATCTAAATCTACTTTCTATCTGAAGCCATTCCCCCTTGTCCTGACACTCCATGCCCTTGTAAATAGTCTCTCTCCATCTTTCCTGTAGGCTCCCTTCAGGTATTGGAAGGCCACAACTGGGTCAGCCCAAAGTCTTCTCTTTTCAAGGCTGAACAGTCCCAATTCTCTCAGCCTTTCCTCATAGGAGAGGTGCTCCATCCCTCTTGGATTTGCTCCAACAGAACCATGTCTTTCTTGTGCTGAGGACCCCAGAGCTGGATGCAGCACTCCAGGTGAGGTCAAGCATCCTCCATCTCACAGTGGGGAAGAAAAGCCCTGAAAACAGCAGGGCCTCCAGTGTTCAGGATGTCTTTTCAATTACGCTGTCATCCCCCGGTGTGCCTGATTTGTCTTGATAGATCCCAACTTTTCCCTGCAAATGACTTCTCTGTCCTTTCCAACTGTACCCTTCAGAGTTTATGAAGAGAAAATGACACAACAGACAAGTTGCTCTGCACTGTTTTCATAAATGCCAGTGCTAGGCTGAGAGTTTATACTGGATTTTTGAAGCAGGAGACTGAAATATTACTTTTCTTCCTCTTCTATCAGTGTTTTAGCCCAGGGCTTCCAATTTCAGTGTATTTCTTAGCACAAGACATACCACGAGGTAAAAACTGGCTGCAAAGAGCAGCAGTTCTGAACGGAAGTGGCATACAGACTTGTGATATAAAACAGCTGACTCATCAAAGGGACAATAATAGGAATATTTACAGCTAACTTCATGCAGCTGTTGTGGTGAGAGGGTAGTTATCACTACCTTCAAGCGACAGAGCAATACAAGCAGATTTACCTCTCTAAGGCAGTGAAAAAGCCATCCTGTTATGGGTGACAAAGCACCACACTTGCTTACAAATCATGCTCTATGTCATCAGTTGTACATGCTCTCAGATATAAACGATTAAGCTCTCTGATCTAATTCAAAACTACATTTTGTAGTTGAAGAAAAAAGTACAGATAGGTTACTGGATTTGTATATGGTCACCCCCCAAAAAATCCTGTAACATGGGTAGAAAGAGAGGCTACAGTTGGAGACAGCTTCACTGCCTTGCTCTCACCAGGTTTGGCTACAATGAGCCAAAGAACAATGAAAGGGAGTGCAACCATGACAGGAGGTGACAGTGAAAACCCTGACTGTGTCCTCAGCCTTCTGGCAGACTGATGAAGGTCAGTAGTCAGGAACTGAGCGGATTTATTACTTTGAAGGAGTTTTAGCCTGATAGTGCATTGCTGGGCTCCCCAGAACATGAGATGTGCTGGAGAGTCAAGCGCCACAAAGGTGATTAAGGGACTGGAGCATCTGTCCTATGAGGAGAGGCTGAGAGAGCTGGGACTGTCCAGCCTGGAGCAGAAAAGGCTCAAGGGGATCTGAACTTTGCGTATAAATCACAAAATCATTTACCTGATGGCAAAAGTAAAGAAGAGGCAGGCAGGCTCTTGTCAGTGGTGCTCAGTGGCAGGATGGTGGGAGGTGATGGACACAAACTGAAATACAGGAAATTTCATTTAATACAAGAAAATTGTCTTCTGTAATGCTTTTTAAATTCTGGAAGAGAACACTCAGAGAAGCTGTAGATTCCCCAGCCTCTGAGATATTAAAAATGCATCTGGACACAGCCCAGAGCAACCTGCTCTGGCTGGTCCTGATCTGGGCAGGGTTTGGACCAGGTCATCTCCCACAGTGCATTCCTACCTCAGCTGATCACTGCTGGTGAACATGTGTGTGTGTGTGTGTGTGTATGTGTGTGTGTCTGCATGTGAGAGAGCAACAGTGAATGCAAGAGCTGCTTGGTGGCCTGCAGTCAGTGCATCCTGCTCTTTTCCAGGTTATCACTCAAGAATGACTTGGAAATGAGGACTCTGTCAGAACACCATGAAATTACCTTTCCCACAAGCGTAAGCAAAGGTATTAACATGCTACATGTTTCTGGATAGATCTGATCTTTCATCTGACAATGACGCAAAAGGGAAATATCTTTAGTTTTTCCTGGTTTAGTTCAAAATTTTGAAAGGTCTTAAAACTGGCAATAAGGCACTGTAGAAAACACAGCATGTGGAGCTAAGTCTGCAAAATGAAGCATTCTGGTTTGCCACGCCAGAGTTAAAGTTAGCAGCACAGTGTGGTTTGTCCCTTTGTGGTTAGTCATGATGAGACAGTCTTTGCTCAGACTATCATATATGGGTTTTTTCTACTCTTTCCTCCTCCTCACTCTCACTCCCACAATAGATTGAACTTAACTGAGCGAGCTACCAGAGATACTGTCTTTTAACCTTGCTTGGTGTTTGACCAGCCTGTCTGCTCCTGTACTGAGAGAAAACATGGACTACTTGGGGGCCCAGAACACACCAGCAGGCTCTGTTCATCCTGACCGCCTTCCAACCGTTTTGGGATAATACCCATCTGTGGTTCCCCCTCAGTCTGTCCTGTGCTCACCACACTCAGCTGCTCAGGGGATGGGGTTTTCCAGGGTAAGCATCTTGTGGAAGCTGGACCTGTTGGCTGTGTTCTCAGGAGAGCTGGTGCCAAGGGTTCCCGCTGGTACACAGTGGTGTCAGCTGGTGGTCTGCAAGTGCTTCAGGGATGGAAACGACCTGACAGCAGGCTTGGAGGGGCTTTACCAGAGCAGCAGGAAGCAGCTGTTGGTCCCAGTCCATCTCCAGCACTTGTCAGGCTCTTGTAGCTTCCTCAGCTTTGCAGGGCAACAACTCACCTCACCTGGTGTCTGACTTTCTTTCTTCCTCCATGAGCCAGGTAAATTTTGACTTAACACTGTGAATTATGGTGGTGATTGTTTCTGTTGCAGACAGCTGTGGAGTGGAATGGGAACAGATGTCCCTCACCCACCCCCTTGGTGGCCAAAGGCCTGTGTGGGCAGAAGGTCCCTTTGCAGCAGGTTGAGCCAACCTACATGGCCAGCTAAACCCCACAGCACACCTGGCTTGGGCTGGGGACTCAGCCTGGCATGGACAGCACTGCCAGCCATGCTTGGAGGGGCAACCTCTTAAGCGCAGCACAAGGGGTGTCTTAGAGACTGATCAGCTTTGGGCACAGACTCTCAGGGGCAGGAGAAGGCATCTTTCAAGAAATGGTTCCATGACCTTATGCCAACATGCATGTGCACAGGAGCTCATCAGAGATGCAGCCACAGGGAGTGAGAGAGGACAGCCGCTGAAGCAGACACCTGCAGTGTGCACCAGCAGCAGCCAAACCAGCAACTGAGGGAACATGCTGTGATCAGAGAAGTCTGCAAGCAGCAATGCTGGGCAATGCTGTTTTCCCTGCTTATATCAGCTATGTAAAATGTGGGGTGGTTTTTTTTTTGGTGGTTTTTTTTTCCCCCAAGAAATCATATGTAGCTATAAACAAGGTTTTAAAAAAGATTAGTCTTGCTTCAGTCACACCTTAAGAAAAGTCTGTGATCAGCAAAGAAAACTGCAATGTTCACGCCCTATGGAAAATAGTGATGTGTGCTGAAGAACTGATGCACTGAAGAAGAAATAATATAAATGATGACTAAGCTGTGTGCTTTTAGCAGGGCGAAAAGCTGCATTTCACATTTAGCTATGCAGAGTCTAGTATCTGCCTCTCTGAGAACAACACGGAAGAAATAAAAGCTAAATTGACAAAGCTGACCTTCACCACGAAGTAACACATCTCCATGGTCACTTCCTTAGCAGGGCCTGCTCAGGTCTTGTTGAAGACAACAACATATGGGGACAAACTTTTTAGCTGTGCCTGTTGCAATAGGAAAGGCGTAATGGTTTTAAACTGAAAAGAGGCTCCATTTAGATTAGATATAGGAATGAAATTTTTTACAGTGAGGGTGGCGAGGCACTGGAACGGGTTGTCCAGAGAGGTGGTAGATGCCCCATTCCTGGAAACATTCAAGGCCAGACTGAATGGGGCCCTGAGTGACCTGACCTAGTGGAAGGTGTCTGTGGCAGGGGGGAGGTTGAAATGAGATGAGCTTTAAGGTCTCTTACAATCCAATCCATTTTGTGATTCCATGACACTGAATCATGTGCCCCCACTGTCATTGCTGGAACTGTTTTAAAGCACTTTGGCCAGATAGAACAATGAATATATTTGTGATTCAGATTCACAGACAGGTGTTTTATTTACACATAAATGTTAACCATTACTGAGTATAAATTATCTGTCTTTAAAAGAATATTTTTGTCTCATGACTTTTCCTGTGTCAAAAAACTCATCTGTTAAGTGACATGCAGAACAAAACCAGAGCTAGCAGAGATTACATTAACCATGATGCAGCACTAACTAAAATGATTACATTAAACTTTAGGCACTTAATTTTGATCCATGCAATTAGTTAACAGATTTGTTGTGGTTGAATAGGATGGTGCAGGAGTAAGGGAAAGGATGAAAGCATCTGGCTACTACTTTTATTTTTCTGGCACTGCAGGACACTGTCACATTACTGGCAGCAATAGCTGATCTTCTCTTCCAGTTGGATCCCTATCTTTCTTTGACTCATATGCCAAAACTTGAATTCCTCTTTAAGTGCTGTGTTATTTTAACAGTATAAAAACAAGTGCAAGCCAAGGACCCTGGCCATTTGTCATGCTGAAAGAAAACAATGGCAATTGTTCAGGAGCAACAGGGAGAGCTTTTCTCTGTGGCCCAGACGAAGGCATTCTGCCAGCTCTGCTGTGGGTCACTCTGACCCAGCAGAAAAACACTGCCTTGGTACGGGCTGTTCTTCACCCCCAGCCCCATCCCTGGTGAGCCCAAGGGCAGGCGGTGGGTGCTGTGAGAGCACAAGGACAAGGCCACTGTCAGCCCTGCTCTGATGGGAGCAGAGGCTGGAGGGAGCCAATTACACGCCTGCTGCTCACAAACCCAGCTCTTGGGGTCCAGATGGAGCTATCTCAAACCACAGAAATAACAGATAATTTGGAGGGGGAGGGTGGAGCTGGAAAAGACCAGACTTCCTCCCACTCATCCTTGTCTCCCTCATGTCCGGATGAAATGTTAGAGGTAGCTGATGCTGACAGAGGCTCTCTGAAGGCCAGCCTATGTCTCCTGGGGCCATGTCTCTTCCAAGGGCATGATGACCTGTTAGTTACTGCTGTGAGAAATCTCATCTTTTTTAAAAAAGCTAAGCCAAATTAAAGAAAGGGCCATGCCTTTTCCTTCCTGTTCTTTTGGCTGTCAATATAAAGCACCAATACTACAATGCCTTCAAAAATTAACCTACTTCCCTTCTCAAGAGTTGATTATGAAGAGAAAATACAGTTTTTGAGAAAGCAGCTTGGATGGAACCACTGTAAAGGAAAACTTCATAAGTGCATACTTAATAAAAAAGTAAGTGTTCATTTGCTGCTGGGGAAAAAAAAATACAGTAGGATTTCAGGCTAATGGAGACAAACTTGACCTGCATGCTTGTTAAGGGTATAGGTGAGTGCAGCTTTCCCATGATTGGATTCAGCACTTTTTAAAGCTTTCTCCTCTCCTCTCCTCTCCTCTCCTCTCCNCTCAAACACTTGTAATTCTACAAAAGGATGTTTTTCAAAGGGAGAAAGAATTTCTACAATTTGTTTTTTTGGGAAGGGAGGGAGAAAAAAAGGAGAAATTGCAGCAGTCAATAGCAAACAGGGTTATCACTTGACTGCTGGTGTGCTCCTGAGAAAGAATCACCTTAGGAGTGTCCTGCTGTGCCAGAGCAAGGGCCTGCTTAGCCCAGCACTGTGGTTTCAGCACTGTGACTCCAGCAGCAGCAAGAGGAGAGGCTGTTGGGCGAGTTCAACCAGCTTGGCTTCCCACAGCCATTCCTTCCCCTCCCACCTGCCCAGCATCCTCAGCTGTCCGCTCCCCTCCCACCTGCGCAGCATCCACAGCTGCAGCACTCACAGAGCTGCCAGCACAGCCCCGCTCGGTGCATTTTGCTGCGTGTTGTGGGCAGAAATTAATTAGCTAAAGGTTGTTCCAAGTTGTCTTACGTTTGGGTGCTGGAGCTTTTGGATGAAGAACACAGACCAGCATGCTGTGAGTGGCAGCTACAGCAGTGTTATTGTAGAATCATTGAATGGCCTGGGTTGGAAGGAACCTCAAAGACCATCTTATTCCAACCCCCCCACCACTGACAGGGACACCTTTCACTAGACCAGATTGCTTAAAGCCCCATCCATCCTGGCCTTGAGCACTTACAGGGGTGGGACATCCACAGCTTCTCTGGGAAACCTGTTCCAGTGCCTCACCACCCTCCCAGGGAAGAATTTTTTCGTAATCTACACCTACTCTCAGTTTGAAGCCATTCCCCATTCTCCTGTCACTCCATGCCCTTGTAAATAGTGTCTCTCCATCTTTCCTATAGACTCCTTTCAGGTACTGGAAGGCCACAATCAGGTCACAGCAAAGCCTTCTCTTCCCCAGGCTGAATAATTCTAATTCAGCCTTTCCTCATAGAAGAGGTGCTCCATCCCTCTAATCACCTGTAGTAGTGGACCTAATGGAAGAAGTCATGCCAGAAAAGGGTTTGTGAAGAAAATGTAGAAGCTAGCCAAGGTGCCTTAAAAACTGAAGTTTTTACTGTATTGTAAAATGGATTCCCTGTCTTTTTTCCCTGAATCACCTTTCTTCTTCCCAAAACCCTTTGAGAGAATTCTTATCTCCCTACCTTAGTATGCAGGAATTCTTTCTTGCAGTGCTATGTGAAGTCCCCTTTTTGGCCCTTAGTTAACCCTTTCCCCAATGGTTGTTAAACCCATAAATACCCCTGACCATGTGAATAAACGCTCTCTCTCTGCATCCTCTCTGGTGGTCTCTGTGTGGCTCTCTCACGGGGCATCTCGGGGACCACATGGACAGGGGAGGCGAAGGGGGAGCATCTCCCTACAGCTGCCGCAATCACCTTTGTGGCTTCCTCTGGACTAGCTCAAACAGGTCCATGTCCTTCCTGTGCTGGCACCCCAGAGCTGGAGGCAGCACTGCAGGTGGGGTCTCACCAGAGCAGAGCAGAGGGGCAGAATCCCCTCCCTGCCCTGCTGCCCACACTGCTCTGGATACAGTTATGGAGTGTGCTGTTGCTTATCCAACCCTTTGAAGCCTCTTTGAGCATACTGAGGGAGCAGAAATATTGCATGTTCCAAAGCTATTTGCAAATTCACCCCTTCACCTATCTCCACATTGAAAGACCAGCTATCCTTAAATACAGTCACCTGTACAGAGGCCACCTTCAAAAGTAACTACACAAAGAACTTAAAGTGACAGCACTTCAAACAAACCTCTAGATAGGAGCAAAACTGATTTTCAAAAGTGTACCCTACATAAACATCTACTCAGGATCCCCTTTTAAACCTGTTTTGGGAGAGATGTCCATTGTTGTTTGTTACTATGCACAGCTCTAAACAGAATAATTTGCACTGTATGATCTTTTCGCTTTGAAGTCTGACTGCCTTGGATTTTGAATTCTAATTACTTTACCTACTGGAAGCCACAAAACTGCTAACTCTCCTCCTCCAATCCCCTTAAACTGATTTCCCACAGGTTTTTCTCTTCAGCAGATTAGCAAAAACCATTGAAAAGGTGAAACCTGTGAAACTGTTTTTTGATAATTTCATCTTTCTGTAGGTGGATTAAAGAAGCTCTATCATTTAAAGCTGGCATTTAGCTCCAGAGTACTTTCTGCTATATCAGGAAGAAAAAGTATTTTAAAGTGGAATTACTGGAACTGTTCTGCTCAGGACCCTGTACCAAACTGGTGTTATTAAATGAAAAAGAAGTTAGGCTACTCTTGCTTAAGAAATCCAGTCTTTAGTCATGTTTCTTCACTCAGAGGTTATAATAATCCATACTTTGTCACACCCACTGTTATACATATATGCTATATACAGAGGTATTGTGTATCCTTAACAGAAGTCAATGAAGGCTGCTATGCGCTTGAGTGACCACAGAACCAACACACTGACTTGTGTGTATTCAAAATACATGGAAAAGTACAATAAGTGTTCAAATAAAAAGCAGAACAAATTCTTACCCAAGTTCTCAGTATAGATAAATATGAATGTGTTTCATCAATTTTATGAACATAACCACATAGATGCACCACACAACTGAGGCTGCAAGGGCTATCTCTGTTCAGTATTTCCACTTAGTCTGTCAGCACTGCAATCTACTTTTGAAATGTAAATAAAGATGAAGATCCTGAAGCTTTTGCAATGAAGGTTCACATACGAGTTGCTCCAGGACCAGTCTTGGGAGCCCTTCTATTACTGCTGAGGATTTTGCTCTGAGGCATTTTGATATAGAGTCAATATAGTGCCTCAGGAAACAGGCTAGTTGCATTACTTACTTTGTTGTTGTGAGTAAACCTAGATGCTGCAATGAGGTTTTTTTTAATGCTAGCCTAATACACAGACTACACTTTAAAGAACAGGAAAAGGCACTATTTGGTCATATCAGATTTTAGACCTGCTGAAAATTACGATTATACAAAAGGATTCCAAAGACTACCGGTGGGTTTATATCAGATTTACTAACCACTCTTCTGGTTAACCTTATTTCTCGTGTGAAACGTCAATAATTTTAAGAAGAAAAGCTTGCAGCTAAATGTACATGCTGGTGAGCTGGTGTTTCTCTGCCATTACATGCAGTTGGTCAAGTGCCCCTGTCCACGTTTAACAGTGACACCGCTGCTGCTCTGAGGTGAAACACCACCAGTTCGTGTGATGCCCCCCTCTGATGGTGTGATGACCTATAGACCCAATGCTTTCTGAAAGGATGACATTGTGGGGTTGTCCCAGTAACCCAGCAGGAGCTGCTCTGCTGCCACCTCAACCCACAGCAGGGAATCAATCGGAAACCAGCATGGTGACCTCGGCTTGTGGGGACACCATGGAGATGTGTTACCAGCACTGGAGCATCTCAAAGCATCAAGACAATTGCTGTGGTGGGGGAGTGAAGCCTTTTTTTAGCCTTGTGACTTCTCCTTACTCCTAAACACCTGGCAAAGCTTTCCTTGTGGTCAGGGCACTCCCAAACACACCCCCCCACTGCTCTCCCTCTGCCTATGTTTTGGTGTGACCCTGTTCTGCAGATGTTCTTTCCTCATAAGTGGAACACCTGTAGAGGGGTTCATAAGATCTCCTTGAGCCACATCATCTTCTAAAGGTTTTGAGATTTTATTTTAGCTTTCCATCAAATGAAAAATTTAAGTTTGGGCAAAATTAGCAAATTCCTGAGTTACGGAGGTAGATGGAGAGAACAGGACAAAGGCACACAGAACTGTGTAAGCCTTCCCCTTGCTAGGCTTTAGGTGATTGTTAAGAATCATGCACATTTCTTAGCAGTGTTAAGTAATATTTTCCTCAAAATAACATATTTTGAACATTTTTTTTAGTATGCAGGTAGGCCCTTTTTCTGCCAGCTATGGCCTTCCCATCCAATTTCTTCCCAATTTCCCACCTTTCATGTCCACACAATACTCACAAATCCTTGAGCTACCAATAAATTGCTGTGTCAACAATCCTACTTCAGCCTGCAATTTTACCTCTCCTCTTTCTCAGGGTGCTGTCATCCATGGCAGCACCTTTTCTGCCACCCAAGTGGGGGATAAACACCTGTGCCTGAAACCCAAGGAAGGCAGAGAGGTGAGTGGGGAAGGTACTGGTTACAAAGTGTCAAGCTGAGTGACAGAGGGGAAGAGAGCAAATTTTCAGCTACTAGAAGTATTGAGAAATGAACTATGATTTTTTTTGTTAATGCCAACAGAAGAGCGATGGCATTTCTCAAGCTATTCCCAGTGACTCAGGGGTGGAGATGACAGCAAGCAGAGGAGGCTGCTCATGAAGGACTGGGAGGTGCCTGACTTGGCTACCTGAGGAAGGGCCAATGGAAAAGGATTAACTACATAACTAGACCTTCAATGGGCAAAATAGTTTGTTCTCAGAAACTGAGGAAAACAGTCCTTTAAATGAACATGAAGCAGATGGCAGATAAACAAGTGATTGCAAGACATTCCTGCAGTTTTAAGGACTTTATGGCAAAGGGAACTGTATGGGATACAAACCAAATGGAGGCGAAAAACTCAATAAAGTTTTGTTTTTCATTTCACCACAGGATCCACCTCTGACTTGTGTTATTATTACACTACCAGACAATAGTAATTTAGTAGCATCTTTGTTTCTTCCACTCTACTCCAGAATTTAATATACTTTGAGAGATATGGCCACCGGCATTCCTATTTCCCCTGATTCCAGTACATTGTCTTAACATACTATCCTTATAATTTTTTCAAAACTTGAAGCCAAGAGATGCTAACACATTTAATCATTGTGAAATAAAAGTGAACAGAGGGCTCCTTCACATATCACAATAAAAAAGGACTTTTTCAAAAAACAGACTTTACTTGCAGACATTGTGAATTTAAACCCTGACTTTCTTTAGCTGGAAGGATCATGATTTCGAGATGTTCTAGAACCACAGCTATTGTGTGGAAGTTTTCTTAACATAAAACCCAACCAACTTAAAAAGCCTCAATGCTATTTCTACAGACAAAGCTTCCTTAATGTTGTTTCAGTTATACATCACCAATTTTATATCCATTAAAAACCAGAAACATTTTATTAATTCTTAGAACCAAAAGTCCTGGGGAAAAATTAATAAAATAAGCAATCTGCTAATCTGAAAAAAGAGAGTAACAGATTGCTTTATTACATTTCCCTCAAGATTAAATCCAGTATTTGAATATGTATAAGTCAATCTAAATGTCATAACTGCAAAACAAATTTAACTGCCTATGCAATCTATTATATGTTTGGCACATGTAATTAGCATTTCCCATTTTGACAGAAACATCTCCATTATCTAGACAGTGTTATCATAGAATCATGGAAAAAATTGTGTTAGAAGGGACCTCAAAGACCATCTAGTTCCAACCCTCCTGCCATCGACACAGTCACCTTTCACTAGACCAGGTTGCTCAGAGCCCCATCCCACTTGGCCTTGAACACTTCCAGTGTCCACTTCTCACCACCCTCACTGTCTAAATTTACTGTCTTATGTGGCAGAAGTATTTGTAATTGTAATAAGAATAATAAAAATCAACCAGCCAAACAGAAAAATCAATTCTTTTCCAAGGGTTTGATTAATGAAAAAGCAACAAGAAGCCCCAAGCCCCCTTCCCACTTTCTGGACATCCGTTGTTGGCATGGAAACAGGCATTAAATCTGTGGGGCTGCTAACAGAATACACCTGCCCAACATGAGATCCCAAATTAGTAAACAGGGAGAGCAATGTTTTTCTAATGCAGTTATCAAGTTGTGCCTAAAAAAGGAAGATTCTGCATGAAAATAATAGATTAAGCTCTTAAATGGATCTGTGATATGCTCTATCACACAAATCTCATTTTGGCCAAGATGCCTCCTTGTGAATTTAATTAGTGCCTAATACAGTCGTAGATGCAGCTGTGTTCTCACTGCTGGGGTCTCCAGGCACTGCAATAAAAATAAAGTAGCAAAACGTTTCAGGACTCAGTTTCAGTGACTGTTTTAATTTGCAATACGTTCCTTTGTTAAAAAGAATTTAGTTTCTACCATTTAGCACTATCAATTGCAAAGAATCCCAAAATAAACAACCCTCAAACTACAGCAATTCTACAAGTTTTCAGAGAGCATTTATTAAGATCCTTTTGTTAAGTGTGTGCCACTTTCTGGCCAGTTCTCGTTACCATTTTAAATAAGCAATACCTTATAATGCAAATGTAAACTGGTGTGCTTTAAGCTGTTAAACTCCCAAACTCGATTTTACTTCAATCTTAGAATCATAGAATCATTGAATGGTTTGGGTTGGAAAGGACCTTAAAGATCACCTGGTTCCAACTCCCTGTCATGGGCAGGGACACCTTTCACTAGATCAGGTTGGTCAGAGCTGTATTCTGACCTGGAACACTTCCAGGGATGGGGCATTCACAGCTCTGGGAAACCTGTTCCAGTGCTTTATCACCCTCACAAGGAATAATTTCTTCTGTGTATCTAATTTAAACCTACTTTCAGTTTGAAGCCATTGCCCCTTGTCCTGTCACTATAGGTCTCTGTAAATAGTATCTCTCCATCTTTCCTGCAGGCTCCCTTCAGGTACTGGAAGGCCACAATCAGGTCACCGCAAAGCCTTCTCTTCTCCAGGCTGAACAATCCCAATTCTCTCAGCCTTTCCTCATAGGAGATGCTCCATCCCTCTAATCAATTTAGTGGCCTCTTCTGGACTCACTCCAACAGGTCAATTTGATAGGTGTTCATGGCCTCAAGTATCACTTTTGCACCTGCAAGTCTTCCCCCCTGTGCCTGTTCACCACTTACTCAAAATAAACACAACTCAGATCAGAAAAACCTAAGAACCAACACTTCTTATGCAGAAACCACTCAGATTTAACACAAGATCTACAAAACCAGCTCAAATTCAACTCAGTATTTACACCACACAGATTTCCCAGTGAAAAGTCAAGAAGGAATCCCGTGCATGTGATGGTAGGCCATTTGCTTACAGCCATGTCTGTCCTCTTGGAAGCCTCTGCACTACAGAAACATGCAGCAGGAACTCCAGTTCAGAGCTGCCAGACAGCTGAGGTACATGCCAACCCTCACCAGTCTGATCAGACACTTAGGGAATCCAGATCCAGTCTCCCACAGAATGCACGATGGCCACTTTCACAGACAGCAGTAACAGAATCCCAGAATTGGTAAGGTTGGAAGGGACCACAGTGGGTCAGTCTGGTCCAGTCTCCCTGCTCAAGCAGGGTCATCCCAGAGCACATGGCACAGGATTGTGCCCACAGGGTTCTGGAATGTCTTCCAGGAGGGAGACTCCACAACCTCTCTGGGCAACCCCTTCCAGTCCTTGGTTACTGCACAGCGAAGAAATTCTTCCTCATGTTCACGTAGAACTTCTTGTTTATCAGTTTCTGCCTCTTGTCCTATTGCCCAGCACCACCGAGCAGAGCCTGGTCCATCCCCTGACACCATTCCTAATTGTATACCTTGATGAGGTCCCCTCTGTCGTCTCGTGGCTGAACAGGCCCAGCTCCCTCAGCCTTTCCTCATAAGAGAGATGCTTCAGTCCCATTAATCATCTTTGTTGCCCTCCACTGGACCCTTTCCAGGAGCTCCATGTCTCTCTTGTCCCAGGGAGCCCAGAACTGGACACTGCACTTCAGATGTGCCTCACTAAGGCTGAGGGGCAGGATCAACCTCCCTGAGCTGCTGGCAATGCTCTTCCTGAAGCACCCCAGGATACCACTTGCCTTCTTGACCCTCAGAGTACACTGCTGGCTCTACATGTTGTCTACCAGCAACCCCAGGTCCTCCTCAATGGTACTTCTCTCACCTGACCCTTAAATTGGCACTGCATCAATAAAGTTTACAGACAGACTTGCACAGGAAGATAAACCCATGTTCTGACAACTAGAATTAGGGATTTGCTAGTTCACATTTGCCCACAGGTCCACTTGCATACACAAGCAATGATGCTACTGATTTCTTCCCCCCTCCTGAATCACAAAATACCCAGGTAAGTTCAAGACCCTACTCATGGATTTCTGGAGGGACTTTGGAACATCTAGAGAATATGGGAAAAAACCCAAAAAACAAAGCCATAAAAACAACCTGTCCTATGTCACCCAGGTACCACAATGTGTAGGGCAATCCATAAACCTACTCTGAACTCCAGCTTCTCAGCTTGAGTTTAAAATCAAACCTACTCCTTTCTTCATGCTAGTCACTCCTTCAGCTCAGCTGTATGTTAGTCCCTCTTTTCACTTCACGAACTAAAAGCATAAAGATTGTAACTTTGTGTGTGTATGTGTGTGTGCATCTTCCACCTCTCTCCCCTCCCCCTGACTTTTTCAGTGCAACTCAGCAACATTCAGTTACTCAAATGCAGCTTTGCAGAATTTTTGGCAAAAACGGAGATTTCTTGTCATGATAGACTGATAGAACTTTAAAAAAGCAGAGGCTGTTCTGTTTTGGAATGTATCATTACTACTTGCATTTCAAAATTAAAACACTTCATCACAGTCTGATTCAACTTTATAAAGAAATCATAAGGCAACGTAGTATTACAAATTTATTGAGTTTTGTCAAAGTAATTTTTCAGCATTGAAAATTTCACACATATAAAACAACTTCTATGCAATAAAACCAAAGTATGGTGTTTTTTTTTTAAAATCTAAAGGAATTGCTGTGCTTTTTTTGGAACATATCATGAACCAAATTCTTCGGTTATAAAGCTGATAAAAATAAGTGATACGCCATTAGAGTTTTTTTCTTTAACACGTGAAATTCATCTCTTTGGGAAACAATATTTTTTAAAATTGTATCATGAAAGATACAGACCTGAAAAAGGATAAACAATCATACACAATGCATAAACATTACACAGAGTAATTCAGACATTTTATAAAGAGATCTGGAAAAGTACCTAAAATAGTGATATTTATTTAGTATAAAACTTCAATAATAAAATATTGCTCATAATAAATAAGAAAACATGAGTTTCATTACCACTGTTCTCCCCTTAAAGCTCTCTTGGATGTAACATGATCAGACCTGATCAAAACTCAAATTTTTAATTTTTCCTCTGTACGAAGGAGGCAGGTTTACGGGCTTCAGGTCATTCTTTGCTAGAAACAATTTCATTACAAACAAAACACAGAATTCATTTCAAGGCTCATGCGTAGTTATGGGGGAAAAAAAATTAATAACCCTCAAATGTGAATAAACCTTATTACAGTAGATTTTAATACCTAAAATATTTGCCCTTTTTGTTATAAACAAAGTGGAATAAGACTTGTCATGGATTATGAATGCAAAGAGAAAGCTGCCCAAGTTCTCTCAAAAGCTTCTAAATACCTGTGCAGCTGTACTTAATGGTTACCAAAGCTGTTAGGGACATTGGCTGTATAGGGAGACAGACACTGTATCCCTTTATATGGGCACATTGGACTTCATCCCTGCTCGGCCCATCTGTAGACACGGCAGTTTGGAGTAGTTCTTCAGCAGCTGCTCGATCGCGATGTGACGCACGTTGAGCTCGGAGGCCAGAGAGTCCTTTTCCTGGACTTGCTGTGTCAGCTCTTCAAACACATCTGCAAGAACATCATCAGGTTAATGCACTTGGTCCCTGTACTGTCACAGAGCTAAGAAGCTGTGACAAAGAACACTAGGAAAGAGGCACAGGCATTTATTTAAATGGGCTCATCAACAAGGACACTGCTTTTTCTGGATCCAGCACAGCTTTGTATGCACGGGAAACTGAACAGGAACACTAGTTTCTTGTTTTCAGGTGACCTGAGCCAAAGTGGATCGGTTTATAACTCAAAACAAAGCTGTCTCTGGCTGTATCAGCAATAGTGTGGCCAGAAGGACCAGGGCAGTGACTGTGCCCCTGTACTCAGCACTGGTGGGGCCACACCTCAAGTGCCCTCACTACAAGAAAGACACTGAGGTGCTGGAGCAAGTCCAGAGAAGTGCAGCAGAGCTAGGGAGGGTCTGGAACACAAGTCCTGTGAGGAGCAGCTGAGGGAGCTTGTGGTGCTTAGCCTGGAGAAAAGGAGGCTCAGGTAAGATCTTTTTGCTCTCCACAACTACCTGAAACTACTCCCAGGTGGGGGTCAGTCTCTTCTCCCAGGTAAGAAGTGACAGGACAGAAGGAAACAGCCTCACGTTGCACCAGAAGAAATTTAGAATGGATATTAAGAAATCTTCCTTAATGGAAGGGGTTGTTTAACACTGGAACAGGCTGCCTATGGCAGTGGTGGAGTCACCATCCCTTGATGGTTTAAAAAACGTAGATGTGGCACTGAGGGACATGGAGGGACATGGTTTAGTGGTGGACTTGATAGTGCTGGGTTAATGGTTGGACTTGATGACCTAAAGTGTCTTTTCCAGCCTTAACGATTCTATGATTCCAGACAAAATCTTAAAGAAAATCCTGTGCCAGTTTGCAACATCAAAGCAGGTTACATAATAAAAGCATCTAGAAATCTCTATATATCACATTTCTATGTAAAACCAAAGATTTCAGTTCAAAAGTTAACTGATAAGAAGGCAATCAAAATTTCTTTATTTTTTTAAACCAGACTTTTTTATTACAAACCCAAAACAAAAAGTACCAAAAAATTCTCACCCTGGATTTGCTTGAGCAGTTTTTCATTGAGTTGCTTTAACTCTCCTGGAGTCATTGTAGTCACTGCAAGAATAAAATCTGTTATTACAACTACCAGAGTCACATAAGCATTCCTAAGTAGACTTCTATTTTCTCAAATTTTCTTCTACTGGCATCCTAATAAACAACAGATGTGTGGCAGTAAGTCAGAGGCAACATTATTTATCCACCATTTGTGGAAAGTTTGAAAATTCTCTTTTTAATGTTGACATAGACAAGAATCTACTCCATAGGAAAGCCCCCTCTTCAATGTCAAAAAGGTGGAAATTCAAGCCCTCAAAAGAGTAGTATCCAGAATTGGATCCAGTACCAGAACCTCTTGATACATTTAAATGCTTCACCTTCCTCAGACCACAAAACATTCAATTCCCCAGTGGAATCCCGGTAAGCACATTTGTTTAACTGTGGGCAAGTGGACAATTCCAAGGTCACTTCTGCTATGTTTACAAGTCTGGAGGGAGCAGCTTCCTGACAGAATTTTCAGCATGTGGCTACCTCTTTTGGATATCAAGTTTTGTACTTTATGCATACAAGAATAACATATACAGTTTCCACTGAGTACCTCAGTTACAGATGACGAAAAACCCTCGTTTGACACAAAGACCAGCATATAAAAATACATTTCCTTCTATGCTCTCAGTGAGAACTAAAAAATCCTCTGCATCGTTCAAAAGCCCTTCTGTATCTCAGGTTGTGTGCATTGATCATCCTCATAAAAAGTACATATTAAGTCTCAAAGGAGGGAACTGTGAAAGTATCCTACCCTGCCCTTGATCAACAGCAGCAAGCAGGGGAGCACTGGCTTATTTCCTAGAAATCCCTCAACCCTGCAGTGGTGGGCGCATGGTGTCACGCCTGCTGCTGAGATGCCTTGGCAGCATGGTGAAAAGCAACAATCCTCACCACCACAGGGGGATACAGGGCACTGAAAGAGGCTTTAAGACCTTGTAATTTTAAAAAAACTGTTTTTAAAGTTTAGCTGAGCTGTTTCTGCTGCAGCTTAGCAAAGTTCTCACTGTATATTTGAGAAAAACCTACACTGCAGCTTTTTTTCAGAGATTTCCCAGTGCAGAAGGTTTCTATGTGGCAAATTTAAAGCTTAAATTTCTGAAAAAGATGAGTTTTACCTACGCACAGGATTATTTGATTATTCTAAGCCTTCTTTTTCAAACTTGCTCACAGCTTGCAGTTGTGGGATGTTAACTTGCTGACAGTACTGCCAAACCGAAGAAGCTGGCAATAAAACAGCCTGCTTGGTACTCAAGGCATAACCCCAGTTCAGAGTGCAACATTCACCTTCCTGCACCATCAGCCAGGTACAGGGGTGCTCCTTCAGTTATCAATACAACTGAAAAGTCCTTTCTCACATCTTACTACTCTTTCAGTTCCATGAAAACCCTGACAGAATTTAATATAGTAATTGAAAGTTAAATATTTCAAGACTCCCCCCTCCTTTTACACCTTGTGGTAGGATGTTACTTCCTATTTCTTCAGTATTTTCATCAACACTTTATCAGCTAGCAGACAGGCTGGTTCACACATTTCATGTGTGTGTTTTGGGACATGACTGTTTCATGTCACACTATTCTGACACATAAGGGAAAGGTAAAAGGAACAGAAGACTGAATTTAAATGATAAAATATTAATCTATCCATAGCTGAGGTAAATCAAAGAAATACTGGTCAAGCTATTTACAATTACGTTAATAACTTTTTCAGTAGACAGCTATGTCATTATAGTGGAAGTACTGCAATAAAGCAGTCTGACTAACCTTTCATTTAACATGTAAACTTTATATATAATCATAGAGTCTCCAAATGAATGTCTTTTGAACGTAAATACTGCATAATACAAGGAAAAATGCCTCAAAAGTGCACTATGGAGTCATAACAGAAGAAAAAACCCCCTTTTATTGTGCTCAAAGCAGCTTTATGTACCCCTGTCCCAAAACACAGATCAGAGAGATAAATTCCAAGTCACTAACTTCAGTCAGACAACCCCATAAACCAGGTCAAGCTTTCATAATTTCCCTGTTAACTGCTCTCCTGATTTATGCAATCCCAATTTATGACTCCAGCAAGACAGGTGGTCAAACTGCCCAATGTATCTGCTTTGATTTATGGCTTTAAGGCTACTCATTCACCACAAATGCAACATGACACACCATACAGCAGTTAAGTCTTACAAATAATGAGAAATGACTCAACTTTGCAAGGACAGATTTGTCAGTTTATTAAAAAAATGGGAGCCTAAAGAAGCCAATTCCAGTATCTGTTCTCACTCCGTCTTCTAACATTCCAAATTCCATTATTACCTTGCTTTTCACCACCTGTTTTTCAATGGAATATTTTGTTTTCTTTCTCAGGTCTTCTGAAATTCAGAAACCATCTCCAATTACTTTCTTCCTCTACAAAAGTAAGAGTGGATGTACTTCCATTTAGGACCAAGTGCTGTTCTAAAGTAAGGATGGTAACTGCAGATATGTGTAGGAATCTAGACCTAATACAGTTCATGCAGGCTGATTCCAGAAACGCTAGAATATCCTAGATTTTCCTAAAGATTTCTTCTAGTGACCTTATTCTTAAGTAACGGGAAAACTTATTTTCTGTTATTTTCAATATCACCACAGTCATCAGAAAATTACTCAGGTCTACTGCTACAGCCTTTAAGAAGACATGGTGGCACAAAGTTATTCCCATTTTCTTGTGCTCAATAAACAGAAAAACAAATCCAGTAAAATGCACAAGGAAAGTCTGTTACTATTAAGAACGTTTCACTTTTTAGGTTATTTCACAAGTTTGCTCTGCTCCCTTACCTCTAATTTCCCCTGTTGCTTAGGGCAGCTCTCTCTAAAATATAACTTAGGGCACTGCACAATTTCAGTAAGAGAGATTTGCAGGAGCCGAGTAACCTCCACAGACAGGGCTGTGCAACTCCCAGGAATGACATACTGAAGTGGCCTTTTTTACATAAATTAGATGTGTCTTGTGTAACACTGGGGTAGAGCTAAGAGGAAAATTAAAAACATCAACCAAACCTTCCACATTATTTGCTTGGCCTTTTTCTTCACAGAGTTTACATTCTGGATTTCAGGATAAGAATTAATGCTTTGTGGAGACATTAAGTGGTCACATAAAAATGCCCTTGTTGTGTGTAAATAGATAAATACTCACGTTCTTCCTTGCTGTATTGAGGATGCCTCCTATGAACACTGGCAAGTGAATCACCTTCAGCTTTTTCAGTTTTCTGGACCTGGTTGTGCTTAGACCACAAAACACTGCTGCAACAGAAGGTAGCACCGAGTCTGAAATCAGGGGATTCTCTTTGTTCCAGAAGAGTTTGTGAGCAGCTTGAGAAGCCTCCGGACTTCCCATCTATCCATTTTGCGGAGTATCTAGGTACTGGGGAGTCGAACTGCGGGAGTAATTTTCTATCAGTCTGATGTCTGAAGCTAAAAAGCTGGTGTTGGGATGTTTTTGAGCTTTCAGAATCAGAGTCTAAATCCTTGTTTTGTGCGTACTGTATGATCCAGTTAATTTTTTTGCTCAAGATATTTTTTACTTCTGCATATGGACTTTTAGAGAGCTTTGATCGTGGACAGTCCTGATTTGCTATTAAGTGGAATTTTTCAAAGCAGTCTCTGTGCCCCCTTAAAGATCTTGTATGCAGAAGATCTGACTTTGGTACTCCTGTAAAGATACAACAGAAAAAATGTCACTTACTGTGTACTCAGCTGATTTTTTAAAATATTTACTCACAAGCAACCAAGAAAACAAAAACTTAAGTGATGCTTTCCTACTAACAGTCTTGTCACTGAAGCAAACAAAGTTATTTCATGGTTTAAAATTTTTGAAGTTCCACTCAGTCTCAAGTCCTTGGCATACAAAGTATTTTGCACACCATCGTCTCCAGTGTAGGACTTCAGCATGTGCCTCCTGGGTGGTAACACAGATTAAGCAAACTGCTAACTCACACTGCATCAACCCTACATGCAAGTGTATAAGCTGTAGAAGTAAAATAAACCCAACTGTATATCAGCAAGTTCTACAGAATGATATTGAAGAGCATTTTGACAGCACTCGTACACGTTCCCATCTTCTATGCATAACGTTATGAGCCATCTGCTCAACAAATACTGCAGGGTGCAGGCTTGTCTCATCCGAGTGGTCAAACATAACTCAGATTTCACTTACAGTTTATTATTTTGGACTGGTACAAGCTTGCAGCCTTGCTAGAGAAGCAAGTTCTAATACTGTTGATACTTGCCAACATTAAACTGTTCTGAAATTCATTTCGCATGTGCTGGTTTTGGCTGGGATAGAGTTAATTTTCATCACAGTCTAGTACAGGGCTGTGCTGTGGATTTGTGCTGAAAACAATGTTTGCATTTTTGCTGAGCAGAGCTTGCACAGAGTCAAGGCCTTTTTTGCCTCTCACACCACCCTGAGTGGGATGGGGCTGCACAAGGCGATAGGAAGGGACACAGTTGGGACAGCTGATGCCAACTGACCCAAGGGATATTCCACACCATATGGTGGCATGCTCAGCATATAAAGCTGGGGGAAGGAGGAGGAAGGGAGGACTGTTTGGAGTAATGACATTTGTCTTCCCAAGTCACCGTCACGCGTGATGGGGCCCTGTTCTCCTGGGGATGGCTGAACACCTGCCTGCCAATGGAAAGCAGTGAATTAATTCCTATGTTTGCTTTCCTTGTGTGAGTGAGCAGCTTTTGCCTTCCCTATGAAANTGCCTCTCACACCACCCTGAGTGGGATGGGGCTGCACAAGGCGATAGGAAGGGACACAGTTGGGACAGCTGATGCCAACTGACCCAAGGGATATTCCACACCATATGGTGGCATGCTCAGCATATAAAGCTGGGGGAAGGAGGAGGAAGGGAGGACTGTTTGGAGTAATGACATTTGTCTTCCCAAGTCACCGTCACGCGTGATGGGGCCCTGTTCTCCTGGGGATGGCTGAACACCTGCCTGCCAATGGAAAGCAGTGAATTAATTCCTATGTTTGCTTTCCTTGTGTGAGTGAGCAGCTTTTGCCTTCCCTATGAAACTGTCTTTGCCTCAACCTACGAGTTGAGATTCTCACTGCAGGGCAGGAAGCGAGTGAGCAGCTGTGTGGGGCTGATTTGCTGGCTGGGCTTAAACCACAACATCATTTAAGATGGATGTTTATTCTCCTCTTTCCTTGTCCTCCTCAAATAGCTGCATCAGGTAACTTAAACACGAAGCAACTGATAGTGATTGACAGGTTGAAAAGGAACACAATCTGTGAAGATCTACAGTTTGTGAGTGAACACAGACGATATGAGAAATTACTATTTCAGAAAGTTAATAGTACCCCAGTACAAAATTACTTTCGACAACTTCAGGGGATATTTATTTTTCTTCAGATTCACCTACACAGTAGATTCAGAATCCAAGCCCAGAGTACTGAACAGTTTGACATTCATCTCAAAACCTAGTATACTACTTGGGAGGTTTCCACTATAATGAAAACCAATTCTGTCAAACAAGTTCCTCATTGCAAATAACAATAATATACCTGTGAACCACTGGTTGATTGTTCAATGCCAGAGTATTTAAATCAACATATGATAATGTAATTTGATTTTTGAAATTAGGCAACATCAACCAAACTGCAGCCATTTTACCTTTCAGCACATAAAACTGATTAAAATAAAACCCATGAAATGCAATAGATAAAATCTGGTAACAAGCAATTAGCAGAAAACTGCATGTCCAAATTCTCAATTATATCTGACTTACTCTCCTCCGTTCTTGTAAACTTAAAGACTCTGACTCCAAACGACTAACAAATGATACACTGTTTTTTTAAGTTACCAAAAGGCACAAAACTCCAAACTAGTCTCAAAACTAAGCTACAAAGGTAAAGTTCTTAACATGAAACTAATGAAAACAAATCCAAACCCTTCATTTTGATTATCTCTCTGGTAACTGGTGCTTGAATTTGGGGAGTTCAAATACTGTGATTAGCTATTATAAATTGTTGATTTTCCACTGTCTGGGTAGCTCTGAAAGTCAAGTGTGTTACTGTTCTGGTTGTTTCTAAGAGTATACACAATTCATGGGGCAAAATGTCTAAAAGCGTGGAAACTGAAGAACAGTGGTGGAATTTATTTTGCTCTTGGTAGCAGAGGAAAAAAGGTCATGAAAACAGATGTTCCTTCAGTTCATAACTTTTAGAAGAAACAAAACCCACATACTAACCAGAGGCACCTTTTAAGGAGGAACTTCTAGAGCCAAGTACAAAGACAGATGATTCCTTCACCAGGCACAGTCAAGATTCTCACCCTACACCTCAAAACAGTTTTCAACCTCTTTCAGCAAACAGACGTTCACTAACTTTTCTCAAGCTTTACATGATCTACAGCTAACTTGCAATGTTATTTTCCTTCTCTATCTTTACAGAGGCTTGAAAAAAACCCCACATAAACATTTCTGGTGAAAACAAGAAAAGACAGGTCATTTGTTTTCATGACTTATCAGCACTATTCAAACAGAGCAAGTCTGCTTAACTCGAGTAGCATGACTGAAACATTAAATCTTTAAGCCATGAAGTGAGAGCAAACACTGTCAAGTGAAGTTATAAGGCAAATATATTCACTACACTGCAAGCCCTACAAAACCAGAGTGATTTGTTCAATGTTATTTGCTTTACACGAGTGATTCTTCAACATTCTTCACTGCTGCTGCTGCTCATAGTGCTTTCTTTTAGTTACAGAAAACATCATAAGATTGGCTGAAAAACACATTATGCACAATTTTCTAGACAATTATGCCCTGGAAGCCACTAATGACTGGACTAAGAAGAAAGAATGAACCCAATGTCTTCTGATCACGGAACAGAGTAATCCTGTCTGAAGCAAGTATTTGAAGAATTGGTGAAGAAGACCGAGGAAAACTGCAGAAAGTACAGTCAGTAAATCTGGGCAAATGCAGTTCTGCAAAGTCTGTTTCTAGTTCACAGCCACCAAGAGGTACGAACATCCAGTTTGCTCTTGGGAAACCACCTTTCTCTCAATTCAAAAGTCAAACATACCCACTAAGTTTTTACTTCCTTATCTTCTCCTGCACCTCCTCCTTCCCCAAAACTAGGAAAAGGACCACTGCCCTTTTTCTATGAAAAACAGGAAAAACAAAATTAATTACAAGTTGAATGAAGGGCTCCTAGAGCTGGTTCCAGAGGCCCAGGGTCTCAGAGTCAGCAGCTCAGCCTGGCACATCTGAGGAAGCAGGTCAGGCTACATTTCCTTCTGTATACACACTATTACTTCTGAGGCAATCACAAAAGAAACACCTGCACAACAAATGACAAAATACTGCAGTATCACTTAAAACCCAGTAATTTCTTTGAGGCTGCTTCATTATTTCAATGAGAATAAATGCTACTTGTCCAATAGGACCAGTGTGAAACCACACAAAACAGCCAACACATAAGTTGTTACACAAAGAAAGAACAGGTGCAGCATGACATTATGAAGCCTCATCTGAATTTTATGTCCAAGTCATAAGCTCAAGGTTACTCAAGTCTTTCCTTCTGACAATTTTATCTTTTAAGAGTTCTGAAAAGGGCTAACTTTCCCACTCTAGAGGCATGCTGCTCAAAGAAATCCATTTTATCAGAACTCAGTAATATTGAGTGCCTGAGATTAGCAATTATTACATAAGAAGAAAACCCATGTTATTTCAAGAGTCTGATCTTTGCTATTTTTATGCCACATATTAGCCATAATGTCCCTATTTCTGAACATAGAGCAAGTTACTGCAAAACACTTCCAGCATACAAGAATACACACACAACCCTTCTGACCAGAAATTATATCCTTCTCCTTCTCTTATTCCACTGAAAAAAACCCAAAAGTGTCTTATCTAAATACTCTTCAGAACAGTAAGGAACTGAAAATGTGCAAAACCAAACCACTTTTGTAGAGAATTGTTAACAGACCTGCCTCAGCTTCCACATGACTGGTTTGGATTTCTTTTGTAACAAATATACACAAAAAAACCCCCCTAAAAAACAGTCAACTTCTCTTTATCCTAAGGTGACAATTAGTCCTTTCCTATTCAGAAAATACAAACAACATCAGCCATAACCTTCTGGAAGAGCTGAGCATCAGCAGCAGCTGCCGTGCCAGCACAAAGAGCAATCACATACCAGTATCAACACAAGTAAGGGTACGACTCTTTGAAACAAATCCTTCTGTGTGGGCAATACCATCAGCTTTATGAGGCAGAAAAGATGCCCCTTTCTTTTTCGTAAAACTTAATACCCCACTCAGATTACTTCACATTTTTCCGTTCATCACAACTGCAGAAAAAGCTACCAGCTGGTAAAGTGGTGTGGAGCAAGTGATATATAAAGATGATGCAATTTAGAACATGAATTACTTTATTCAGCACTATACACAAAGAGATGAATAAATCATGGTAAGACTTCTGTGCAATACAAGAAGCAATACTATAATTTTGATAAACAGCTACTGCCAGTTCCAGGCACTTTCAAAGGGTTTCAGTTCTGTCTCAACATTCCTCTTTACCAATATTCACCTCAATCTTTCTCATTTTTTGTTTGGTTCTTCAAGTCCACAATCAATTAACATTTCCCCCACCCCCACATTTGCAAGTATGTGTACATTTGCTTCTTGTCTTATTTTCCAAGAATAGGATTGCAGACTATGTCCAAGTATGTCCTGCCCTTGCTACTTAGAAGGAAAAAAAAACCTCTCAAAAAGCCAACAACCATCCAGAGTAGAAAAGTTTAACCTACAGGGAAAAAAAATCCAGCAAAATTCACTAACATCTAGAAGACCATATCTAATTAACCTAAGACAAGCTCATGCCAGAGATCATTCCCCAAGTGAACAAGATTCACAGGCTGATGCCAAACCTACAGACAAATCATAAAACAATATAAGTGCCTACTATCCATTATTTGCTTCTGATTCTAGTAACCCATGTGTCCTAGATGAAATAAGAATATATCATTTTACTCAGCAATATCTTTGTATGTTGACTTGTAGAACGGGACTTTCTATTTAAGTACTTAATATTTAGGCAAAGAAATATTAAAATTTCAATTTGTAACCTATGCAAGGTAGACAGTCAACATGTGTCCTTATCTGCTCCGGTGAAGCAATTTTGTAAGTAAGTGACCAGCAATCAGGCAATTTAGTACACATTTTTTTAACTTCTAGTTATTCATAACTGTAAAGTTGCAGAGAGAAGGAAGAATATTTACCATTTAACCAGGTGTGCAAACACATCTCAATAAATTCTATCCCATTTTAAGGCATTTGCACTTGAAAGTAAATGAGTTTCCATCATAGTAATTTTTTGTTTGTTTGTTTGTTTTGAGGGAAAGAAACCTAGAAAGATTACTTCTGCTTATGCAACTGGTTCACTAAGAACTATGTATAACTCTTCTTCATGACAAAGATACAGAACTAAATTGAAATGTCGTATTTATATAAAGCTGGCTAGAATGGTCTTCTTATTTGGAGATTATAATAATAAAGTTCAATTCAAAAGGAATGTACTTGAATACCAAGATTACTTCACATCCCTACACAAAAACGTTTTCATAAAGAAAAAAATAAATCAGTGATCATTAGCCTGCTTGTTTATCTACAACAGTGGCATTTTTTCCATTTCTTTCCTATTCTCTGCTTAGAAAAACCTTATTTGTTCTTTCAGCTCCATCAGTTGGAAATAGCATTAAAGAAAGCCTGCAAACCCTTAGCAGTGTCTAATGTAATGCTGGAAACTAATTGCAATGGTGAATAACTTTAGCTTGAGCAGCTGAAGTGGAAAAAAGACCCTGAATTTAAGATGGAGTGAACTAAAATTAAAGAGAATACTTCTAGACACATGAATAGTCAATTACATGTTTGTGCTGTGATATTAATTAATTACAGCCCCTTTAAAGAATTTACAAATACTTAGGGGTAAGATAGACCTGACCACAGAAAAAGGAAAAGATCTGCCTTCTCAGTATAGTGCTGGTGCCCACTACAAACACAGCTGCATAAATGTGTAAAGTATATGTGGTTAATAGGAACAGACAAAGGGAAGTGGATGCACTTCATAACACAGCTTTGTACAGCACCAGGAACACAGTGGAAAGCACCTGTTTAGGTCAGAACACTTAGAAAAGGTATGCCTCCAGTTTTAGGTACCTGTGGAGACTTACCTTCATAGCCAGTGAGGGAAACCTTCTCAGGCACAATTCTCCTCATCTTAAATAGTTAACTCCAGAAACATTTGTGGCAGACACCAATGCTTTTTTCCTTTAATCCCATAAGTAAGGAAGAGCCCTTGTGAAGTGCTTGGCTGTGGCTGCCTACTTTGAGCCCCAGCTTTCACTACATGTTGTGAAATGTTGCAGCTGCTGCTCCCCTCAGCTGTCCACCTCAGTATCCCCCTGTAAACAGGGATGTTCAGCCAGCTCATGGAACAGCTCCTGAACATCTGCTGGTGTCCACTAGGAACACAAAGATCGGATGAGCTCAAGTTTGGTTTACCTCGTGTGCAGGGCCAAGACCTGCAGCAGACAGTGAAATGCTTCACAAGACATTAAATGTTCATGTTTGTCTATCTCAAGCCACTGCTGCGTATTAGTCTGCTCACCAAGACTGCTGAAAGAGGGAGGGGGTCTTAGAAAAGCAGATCCCAAGACCTGTTCAAAATACTTTAAACAAAAGCAGCCCATGATGACCTGAGACAGCACCACCCACACATCTAAATGACAAGGAGTGGGGAAAACTGATACTCCTCAGTCGTACAGTTCTGCCAACATTGAAAAACAGGATCATTAGAGACATATCTCCAGTACATCTGCCTGACAAGACTTAAAGCCAACTGCTATTTTTAAGTGTATAGATGCAATTTCATTTGAGAGTTAAATGCTATGATTTATTGGACTGGCTAGAAGGAAAATGCCAATCCCATTCATTAACTTCCAAAACCAGATATCTCATAAAGACTAGATATTACCTTGTTCATAAATTAAAGTTCTCTCCTTGCTCTCATATGATAAAGCCAGTACATTCCATACATCAAGTGTGCACACAAATCACCTCTGACTTCATTTCTATCAGCTCATTTGTATTTTAGCACATAGGAAAAACATACTATATAAGACAGTACAGAGATTCAGTTGGCCCTTTAAACCTGTTTTCAAAAATCATGTTTCTTATAAACTACCCTACTGTGTAAGAATTTCCTGCTGTATTAGACAAAACAATACATTCTGATTACAGATCATATGTTAAAGATGTCTCAAATGTTGCAAGGAAAATCAGTTAAACTGACCTAGAAGAGTGTAGGTCATGAGCCAGCGCTTCTGTATTCTGGGTGATGCCAGGTAAGTCACATAACTGCTCAATTATCTTGTTTGCATAGACAAACCTTCCAAATTTACACATAAAAATGCAAAAATGTACTTTTAGAACTAGCCACACAGCTCGACAATACTCAGTGATACTTATACAGCACTTGGAAGACTAAGAATAGCATCTCCAATCACGTTTGGACTTGAATTGGTGGTTAAGAGCTTTACTGGAAACTGTAGCTAGTTTCACATGTCCATTCACGTTTGCAGAAATGAGTCATATCCCCTGGCTGCAAATGCTACCTTGAAACAAGTTCTCATCTGTCTAGTTTAAAGAACAGCGCTGGAATTTTTCAGGTTTTATTGCCAGGATAATCTATTTTTACTAGTTTTCATTTCACTAACACTGAAAAAATAAGGGTGCGTAATATTCTGAAACATTAATTAATTAAAACAGCAGTTTCCAATTCTCTTAACTACACCTTACAACCCATTTTACTTCAGTGAGCTCTTCTTCTGTAGGGTGTGAGACAAAAAAGTGAAATTTGAGTGTTTACAGCTCTTAACAATTAAACTACCCCTTTTTTTTAAAAGATGAACACAGAATGAGGGTATTACACAAGATCTTACAGAACTCAATAGAAAAAAAAGCCACGTGGTAAGACAGATTTGTTTATAACATCTTTGTCTCAGTCTGGAGACTGCGATGCACCAACCTAATGCTGAATTTACCTCAAATGCTGAGTCTATCAGCACTTAAAGGACCATGGAAATGTAACTGTCTCAACATAAACCGGGGGAATACATGCCCAGTACTAACACTACATGTTATATTACAAGACTTGTGACAGGAACTGTCATTTGCTATTCAGCTATTCAACTCTAAACAGAAATGGAAGCAAGCCAGTTTGCTTGTCAGCCAGCATTTTCCAAGATGTTATTGTAGTGAGCAGCACCAGATAAGCAAAAGAGTGAAAAATCATCTTAAACAATCATATTTTCGACTTCTATTTTGGTCTGTCTCCATTACAGCCCTTGAATGTGAAGTAACTCAGATTTTTAAATAAACCTGAATTAAGAAATACCAATATACAGCCAGGTTTAGATAGACACATTATGACAAAAACTTGAACACCTCCAAGCAGCGCCACAGGCAGCACAACCATTGCCTCTGTGTGAGGTGCTAAACACAGGACAGACGGTCACACAGAATCACAGAATGGTTTGGGCTGGAAGGGACCTTAAAGACCAATCCCCTTGGATACCTTTGACTAGATGAGGTTGCTCAGAGCCCCATCCTACTTGGCCTTGAACACCTTCAGGGATGGGGCACCCACAACTTGGGAACCCTACAACTGGAGTTTCACAGCACCTTGTAGGGACATCATATTCAGGCAGAGGATTTTGTTTTGTTGTTATATCCACTTACAGACAGTTTTTATACGTACACATGCATATGTTTTTGAGTGCTCATCTATTTCCCCCTACTCTCCAGGTTACAGATCTGCTGTTAGTATTCTGTCTCTGCTATCAGAGTTCAGTTAATAATTTTCTAATATTCTAATGAAATTAAAAAGAGGAGCTTTGTCTCAGCTAACACACAACACATGATTTTCTGGCTTATGTAAACTAGTCACAAATGAATTTAAAACATTTCCTGTTTCAATCCACTGATTACTACTGTATTACTACACCTACTTAGAAAAACAAACAATACACAATCTCTGGTGTTCACTGCACCTGCACAAGGCAAACAAGAGCCAACCTCAAACTCCAGCAGATCAACATCACCGGGATATTCTAAACCTCCTCTAGAAATTTAAAGACACTGTACAGAATCAGCTTCATTTCTCAAAATGTTTAGTATTTCACATGTAAGTACTTTGCATATTTTAAACTTTAAGAAGCACATTAGTATTCTGCTGTGTTAAATCACCTGACAGTGATCCTTCAGACACAAAAGCTAGTTTGGCAATAGAAGTATTTATGTGTAGTTTAGTCCACTCAGCTTCCCTGAGCATGAATCCTCAAATTAAGTGAGCTGGATAAGCCAGTGCAACAGTAAAAAAATACTGTCCTTTTTGGAGATGACACTTCCCCCACCTCTTTTAGACTGAAAATCAGCACTACTGAACTCTCCTGAGAATGTTGCTCTTTCCTTGTTCAAGAAAGGTTGATGACATAAAAGAAGAAAGTTTAAACCTGCGCCGTGGCTTTAGTTATTCCTTATGCCCTTGTTTCCTCTTCTCCCTTTGCTACCACTCTTTAAGTCAGCTTCAGAGAAACAGATCCCATAATCCTTATAAATCACTCTTGAATAAATTCTGGGACAGACGTCACAGATGATCTCCAAATTGTTCTCAAACCAGCAGTTTCTGTGAATTACCTGAACTTAGTAAGAAGTATAATCACATTTTAGGCTAAGCAATCATTTTCTTTCACTAAAAGACTAAAAATCTAATACTAAAAAACTCATGATGGAGACTTAATATTTGATAAAAAACATAAAGGTTTTATGACACAATAATTGACTTCCTTATTCAGAAACTCAGCAGTTATTGAATTAAGACAGATCAGAGATCAAGCTTTCTGTACAGCAGTATTCTCTATAAAGGACTAGAAGAACAACTTTATTTCCCCCTCCCTCAATTATGTATCACTACAAAGCTATCGTCCAAACATAATACAGGTTACAAATGAACATCCCAATGTCAGGGAGGTAAAGGCTGAGCCATGTCACAACACTGACCTCGGAAGAAGTCTGTTGAGTCATTATTACAGACAGGGATGGTCTCCAAATCGCTCACTTCTAATTACTCCTTCTAGTGACCCAAAACAACCAACAATATCACCACTGAAACACAAGCAAACCTCCACAGCTGTTGAACTCACAGATACCAGAAGACACAAAGAACCACCAGCACTAAACTACACTGTAATTAACTGCAGCTAAGTAAACTGTATTTTTGTAGTGTTTTATTCATATAAATTTGTGAAAGACCACTTCAAAGTGGGTTCAGCTGGTTAAGCCCTGGGCTAGATCAGTTCTGAGCACATGGATTTGCCATATACAGCTTTAAGCAATCAGATGCTGCCATGAGGGGAACAGAATTGTTCTCATCAGTTTTGTTAAAGCATCAGAATATGACGCCCTTCTAAAAAAGGAAATTGGGAAACCTTCATACAGAGACTGATGAATCAGAATTATTTAGGTTGGAAAAGATCTTTAGAATCACTGAGTCCAACTGGAAACCTAACACTGCCAAGCCCACTGCTTGCCTTTGCATTACACATCTCTAGTGCTCCCTTCTATCCTGACCCATCTCCTAGTGCTGACTGCATGGTCAGGGAAGATGGAGAGGCGCTATACATTCCCATTAAGTCAGACAGCACTTAACACATGGAAGTTAACAGGGTGCTGCAAACAGTGGGAGTACTCAAGCTCAGCAAGATGCTGAGCTGTGACTAATAGCCTGCCTGCTCTCAAACAGCAGCTATTTCCTGCTTCTCTGAGGGAGCAGCTTCACATGGACATCCACACCAGAAATGAGCAAGCCTGTCCTAGCTGTTGCATGAATATCTTTTTAGACTAGCCTATTTCACTTCCTGAATTACTTAACTATATATGTATGGGTTTTAATTGCTTAGATTTTTAAACACGATGTTAAGTAAAAAGGCAAACTATTAGTGAGAATGACATTTGTAAGTGTGGGATAACACATCTACAGAGCTGATGCAATTTACAGCTGATTCCGTTCAACAAGAGCTATGTTACAATGCATCTGAACTTCATTAAAACATAAGCAGGAGGTCAGTATGAAAACATCCAGTATAACATTCTGCATTAGTGAATTATCCATTTCACGCTGTACCCAGGGCTGCCAAAAGACTGTTACTTTAGATGTATCAACATCAGCCTTTGTCACAGAAAAATACAGAAATCCTGAGATATGTCGAAAGTAGGAAAATGTGACCATAAGTACGGTAAAGAGCTGGGTCATGCAGTGGTTCAGCTAAAAAGTCTTACAATTATTCTGTATAAAGTCACTGATACAGCCTTTGTCACCTTTAAACCTCCTCTCACTATAAGCAGTGGCAGTACATTTTTTCAAAGTGGTACATGGGAGATAGACTACCAAAAATCGAGGTATTTTGATGCTACAATGATAGGAAATAAGTATATTTTTCTTTCACTATACAAAATAAAAGACTAAGAATGTAGTGGCCCATGTAATTACAGGGGAGCTGTCATCACTATTCTGTTCAAGTAGCCTCCTTCTAAAATTAACTGAAAATGTAGAAGATTATGCAAAGTAGTCTGCTGCACAGATTAAGTCTTTCCTATTTCAAGGCTTTTTAGAGAAAAAAAAGAAAAAAAAAAGGAGAGCTGTTCCACCTAAAACACATGATCATTTTGTAAAGTCACAGCCATAAAAAGTAACTTTGACAAATCCACAGCTTATCTCAAATAACAGAGAACAGGAACCATCCAGCAATTTTTTAATGTGTCCTGTTTTATCTCTTTCAACACTTTCAAAGCAAAACCCAATTTAGAATTTAGTGGAATTCTCTAATTCTCATTGTGTCAATATGTTTTTAAAGCCTACAGGGAGAAACATCATCACTCCACATTGAGCAGACTAAACCTAACATTTTAAAGCAATAACGAAACTCAGACTGACAGGCTGTCTTAGGTTAGGAGAGCTGCTCTGGAGTTTTAACAAAAAGTGCAAATACACAAGCATATCTCTTCTAAACAAAAACATAAAGCATTCCAATTATTACTGAAGTATCAAAGCATTGTTCAGATTAAAATACACTGCCTCTACTACCAACAAAAATCTACAGTCATCAAGAAACGGGACTAATTGCATACCACTGTTAAGATCTTCATATTCAATTGCCCCACATCCACATAAATTACTCTAGGTAGTCACATCCACATACAACTGGCAAAGACCACTCTATGTGACTGGAACAAATTACTTTGTTGCCCCAAAGTTAAGTGAAAAAAAACAAACCCTTATGTGACTTAAAAAAAGGGAAATAGGTAATCTACTGTTCATTCGTGCACGAAGAGCAACAAAACGGGTAAATTCTTTAGCAAAACAAGGTTTCAAATTCTAAAAATACTATTCAGGTGGCCAAAATGACTTTACAAGATTAATCTTTTAAAAGATGGACAAAATTCCTACTTTACAACTTCTAAACTTTAAGAAACTTTGACAATGAACCCAGTTCTATCACACACACATATTAAAACCTTATGAAAGCAAAAGGAGTCCTTTGAGTATTTCTAAAGAAAGTGAAACACTGATGTGCTTCCAAAAAACCCCGAACTATTAGGCTTTAAAATTTGCAGCTTAAGCTAGTTTTATACATAGACTAGCTCTAAGCAGCGGCATAGATGGGAAGTTTAAGGTCAGAGTTCTAACACCAGAGGATGGCACGAACAGCAGGGCATTCCAGCGGCTCTGGGCAGGGCGGCCCATCTTCACACCTGGAGCACGAGGTGCCAGAGCAGGCAGGGCACCCAGCTTCACTGGAAACGGGCTAGAAAACAAACTAGTTTGGCCACCAGGAGAACTTTCTACAGCCACACGCGTTCCCAAACCTGAGGCCCGACGGGAGCTGTCGGGCGGGCTCGGCCCGGGGCCGGCACACGGGGGTCCTCACCTTCGATGTTGAGCTCGAAACAGACGTGGCAGAAGGACAGCGTCTCCTTCTCGGTGCCCAGCTTGCACACACTGCACACGTTGTCATCGTCCAGGTCGATGCTCACGAACTGCTCCTCGTTCATAGTGCCCTGTGAGGGAGGGGCCGGCCAGGGACGGCACTGTTACCGGGCAGATCCCCCCGAGGCGGGGAAGACACTTCTCTCCCCACGGGGAAGAAACTGCGGCCAGGCCAGGCCGAGCCTTCCCCCCGTCCCTTCCCGCGGGGGCCGCCCCGCCCCGTCCCGTCCCGCTCCCACGCAGCTCCACCATCAGCTCCATCCCCTCCCTCCTCCGCCACGGCCGGGCAGCCCCGGCTGTGCCCCAGCCCCATCCCCGATCCCAGCCCTATGCCCAGCTCTGTCCCAGCCCTATCCCCTGTCCCCAGCCCTATCCTCAGCCCCATACCGAGCCCCTGTCCCAGCTACGA
>VWZF01002524.1:68614-118864 GCA_013396755.1 Sclerurus mexicanus
CCGCGCGGGCGGGGCGCGCGGGCGCTGTCGCGGCGCTGCTCCTGTCGCGACCGGGGCTGCGACATGCGGGGTTAAGGAGCTAGCGGTGCGCGACTCAGAGCGGCCTTGGAATCCGTGGTGATTAGGCTTTGTTTGGAGTGAAAATAATAATACTAATACTAATCAATCAGTGATGGAATATCGATCCCACTCAGGAAGGGAGAGCCGAACCCAGCCAGGTCTCTGCCCGCGCCTCGCAGGTGAAGCCACAACAGGACGCAGAACCCCAGGATGGGTCGGGCTGGAAGGGACCAGAGTGGTCCAGGTCCGGCAGGGCCATCCCAGGGCACAGGGTTGCATCCAGACGCTTCTGGAATATCTCCAGTGAGGGAGACTCCACAACCTCTCTTGCCAACCTGTTCCCTCGTGTGGTCACTTGCACGGGAAAGTTCTTCCTCTTGTTCGGGTGGAACTCCCTGTGCAGCAGTTTCTGCCCGTGGTCCTGTTGGCACCACCGGGAAGAGGTGGATTGTACAGTCTGGAGACTCCAACACTGGCGGGAATTGCGTACAGCACATTCCTACATGTCAAAGTGGGGTTATTTATGGGAGAGCTAAGTAATCTGTCAGAATCTCCTGTGTCAAAACACGTCTCTGCTGTTCTGATTGGTTTTTTCATTGTGTTTTCTTGGGGGGGGGGCGGTTCTTGAATTTATCAAAAAGAAAGAAAAGCATGGGATGCCATCTGGAGGAACCTGGACAAGCTCAAGAAGTGGATCCATAGGAGTCTCACAAGGTTTAAAAAGACCAAGTGCTGGTGCTGCATTTGGGTCAGGGCAACCCCCAATACCAATCCAGGCTGACAGATGAACAGATCAAGAGCAGCCCTGCTGAGAAGGACTTGGGGTGCTGGTGGATGAGAGGCTGGACATGCCCTGGCCATGTGCACTGGGAGCCCAGACACCCCCCCATGTCCTGGGCTGCATCCAGAGCAGTGTGGGCAGCAGGGCAGGGAAGGGATTCTGCCCCTCTGCTCCGCTCTGGTGAGACCCCACCTGCAGTGCTGCCTCCAGCTCTGGGGTCCCAGCACAGGGAGGACATGGACCTGTTGGAGCGAGTCCAGAGGAGACCACCAGTGTGGCTAGAGGGATGGAGCACCTCTCCTGTGCGGAAAGGATGAGAAAACTGGGATTGTTCAGCCTGGAGAAGAGAAGGCTCTGGGGTGACCTAATTGTGGCCTTCCAGTAGCTGAAGGGAGTCTACAGGAAAGATGGAGAGAGACTATTTACAAGGGCATGGAGTGACAGGACAAGGGGCAATGGCTTAAAAGTAAAAGAGAGTAGGTTTAGGTTAGATATTAGAAAAAATTCTTCCCATTGAGGGTGATGAGGAACTGGAACAGTTTCCCAGAGAAGCTGTGATGTGTTCCCATCCCTGGAACTGTTCAGTGCCAGGCTGGATGGGGCTCTGAGCAACCTGGTATAGTGGAAGATGTCCCTGTCCATGGCAGGGGATTGGAATTAGGTGATCTTTGAGATCCCTTCCAAACCAGTGAGTTGAATTTAGGTTTGCTTCTATTGGAGGATGATGGAGTGTATTTAATCCGAGAGCTTCTTGAAATCTTTCTCAAATTTTGTCTACCAAAGGCTGAGAACTGGGTTTGGCAGAGGAGTTGCATTTCCTTGTCCCCTTAACATCTGCTCTTTTGATATATATGAAGGGTGGCAAAGCAGCAGCACCTTGACTTCACTGCAGAAGCAGTATTAAGACAGAAAAAGGGATGTCAGCCTGGGGTGGAAGATTTAAAAACAGAGAGACTGGAAAGATGATGGTAGAGGTTTATAAAATCTCTAATTATTGAAGTATTTTCCCCTCCAGAATCTGATGTCTATTGAGTTTCAACAGCCTATTGCCACAGTGCAGCAGCAGCTGCTGTGAAATCCAAGGACAAAGAAGTAATGAATCTTGCTAATAAATTACATGTGGGAGACAGTATGGCTCTCTGTAACTGAGCTGCTTTTCTTGTCAAATATTACTCTGCAATATAGAGATCATTGCAGTAAAAATAGTGAAAGAGAACTAACAATTCAGGCACAAAGTTATGAAAAAGCCTAGCAAATACCAAGTTAAAGATTGTGTAATCTTAACTGCTACCTACGGTGTAGACATACATAGACCTTTCTTCCCAAGGCCCTTGGTTCATCAGTGCATGTTATTTTAGCTAACAGCTTACTTACACTGGAAAATTATTTTAGTAGCAAACAAATCTGTTCTGTCTTTCTATGTTTCTTTTTCCCTTCTGAGTTTGCACTTTTTTTTTATAGGAAGGCTTTGGCAGTGATCATGTTTCAGTAATTCCCACTGCTTCACCTTCCCCCAGCTGCTTGCTTGTGTTCCCACACTGTTTTTTCTCTGTGTTTCAGTGTTTGTTAAATGACACAAGGGACTGGATTGCTGGTTTAAAGAAAGAGTGTTAATTCTGCCTCAGATCAATTCACACGACTCCACAGTGCAGCCCTATAAGCTCTGGTGGGGAGGCATCTGAAGGGGTAATGCATAGATGAAAATGAGTGCTCTGGACCCTGCATCATGAAATCATGGCTTAAGCTTCATAAGGATCTTCAGTCCAAATACCTAAATGTTAGAAATGAAAGCTCGTGGCAGTGTTTTATGGATCTACTTAGTTCCAGTTTCCTAAGGAAAACATTTAGGAGTTCTAAAGCTAAAAGGCATTTTTACTGAAAAATACAATGTTAAAGAGGAGTCCAGGGAGAGGTGAGGGTTCTTGGGCATTATCAAAAATACTGCAGTAGAGATTCTCAGTGGAGATCACAAATAGTATTGACACTTCTCAAATCTGTGTGGGTTTCTGTGTGTATATTAAGAGACTCAGGAAATGAGAAAAATTTGTAAAAATTTTGAATTTGACACTCAGTCCAGGTGAAGTAGGCCTACTACCACGAAAATGTCTATAAAGTAACACACTGAAATCAACCTGACTTCTTTCTTTTACCTCTCTGCTCTCTTCCTCCTGCTCTCACTGGAGCTTGAGGATATTTTTCCCCTCAATAGGTCAGACAACTGGGGCTTTTCCAGGCACTCTGGCAGATCTTCATGTTCCTCAGGCTTTTCTTTGCAGTCAATAAACACATGTATTTTCTCCAACTCTTCTGTGGTTTTTTGTATTATGATGTTGTTTTTCCTAGTTTCTTTTACTTGTTGCTGTCTTTTTTTCTTACAGATTTTTTTGTTGCTGCTTTCTCTAACCTTTCCTAGTTTATTTATTCACCCCTGAAAACAAGCATAGATCGGAGTAATTTGCTGTACCCCCTATCCAGTACCCACTCCTCAATTTTGTGACCTGTTATGTTTTATTCTCCCAGTCCTCTTTCAACTTCACTCAGTAGGCAGCTTTTGTATAATATACTATTTGATGTCTTTATTGACTGGTCTTAGTGCCCTTAGTGTGTGGTATAAAACCTAATGGAAAAGAGGTAGTTCCACTTTTTCTCCCCCTGTCATTTCCTTTTTGTTGGATCTGGAGATCCTATGGCAGCTGCAAAGTGAAATGAGTCACTCAGGTGATACAAAAGAGAAAAACAAAAATTAAAAAGAAAAATAAAAACCTTTTTTGATCAGGTTGTTGAAATGACATTATATTCAGCTACATCATTGCTAGATTTGCTGGAAGCATTTTCGGTTTGGGAATGCTACTGACCTTCCAGCAGTCTGAAATTGCATCAAACTTCATGTAACCACCAGTTTTATCTCTTGCTCCTAGTCATGTTTCTTTATCCAGTCCCTTTGCTGTATCTTCCCTCCAGGCTATGATCCCATGATCCTCTTTTTGGCACCAGTGCTAGCTGAAGTATTCCCTGCTTCTATCTGTTTTTCACCTTGTTTTATTTTTTTATTTATTTTTGTTGAGATATGTGGTGAAAAGTAACCAGCATCAGCCAGATTCCTGTCCAGTTCATGGCAGGATTGCCCACACCTTCAAGACAGTAGTGTCAAGAGTCAATTTAAGCCAACTACATGAATATGTGGGTAAAGATAGCCCCAGTTGTTCTTCTCCTGCCTTCTTCTGTTTTCCTCTTCTTCCTCTTGTGACCATTTTATTCCTGTCCCTTTCTTGTATGTCCCTCCTGTTCTGCCAAATAAAACCACACAGTCTCTCCACTGCCCCTTTCTGCAGAGCAGTCCTGTCTGTGCTATGGCACACCTCCAGACTTTACCTGTCCTACCTTCTTCTCACACTCACTGAATTGTATGCCTTCATTAGACTGAGATCTTCTCCTGTGCAAGTTTAGTTTTGTTCATGCATCATTGACAGGAGGTACAGGGCTGTTCTGGACACTCAGTAAACTCAGCACCAGACTTGAAGAGCCACTGCTAAGGAAAATTTTTAAAAGCTAACCACTGGTCTAATTCACAGAGGTCATTTCAGCAAAGCAGCTAGAAAAGCATGAGTTACTCATTGTTTTTTGGCTTCATGATTGACCCCTGAAATTAAATACTGAGCTAGTGTGAAAAAAATATTCCTTGGAAAGTCACATCCTGTATTTTTTCAGGTTAGAAAAACAAATCTAATAGGCCACAAAATGAAGGAAGCTGAGCCAACCTAAAATTACTTCTGAATCACAACACACAAGGGTGGAGCACCAACAATTTGTGTCTTATAAACAAAGGCTTATAGCAGGTTGCTGACTACAGTGGATCAGAGACATGATAGATCAGTGTGTGGGCATTCAAACAAGTCAGTGGGAGATCAGGGAAAGGAGTGACTTCTCTGCCTTCACATTTTGGTAAAAGACTTTCTAGTAACTAGTTTATCCTGATTTTCTATTCAGAAGAACACACACAAGATTTCTTAATCCTAACAATATCTCATTGATTAATTGTAATGAGGAAATAGCACTTCATTTCAAAGTGGTGTTTATGCATTCCTTTTTTATCCATAGGTTTAAAAATCCTTTACAATAGCTCTTACTCCTTTAATGATCAGCAATGCGCTTTAAAGCTCTTTACACTTCTTCTTTCAAGGTTAATGGAATGTGTTGTCTGCTGCCACAGCCTTGTTTCTGGCGCAGCATCATTTTCTTTCTTGATTGTCACAGCAAGCCACAAAGTTGTGGATGTCTACATGTCACACAAAGTGCTGTCCCAAGTTGAGCGTGCCTTCCTTCTGCCCAAATCTCAGCCCTCCGATTCCACCTTAATCTCCCTTGACCTTTCTGTATCATCTGACAGTGCAAGTCATTCCATCATTTCCAAAATCAGGATTTCGTATTGGCTTTTGTGTTTTGTCCAACATGCCCTCTAATTTTTGGCTATTTCTCTTTAAGCTGCTGATTCTTGTTAATCGTCTTTTAATCAGGATCTTTAATACACCCCCTGAAGTCCTCACAGTTGTGAGTCCTGTCTCTAGTTCTCTTATCCATGAACTTGGCATTGACTCATATTTTATTCTGGTTATTCACAGCT
Source organism: Sclerurus mexicanus (assembly GCA_013396755.1). NCBI lineage: Eukaryota > Metazoa > Chordata > Aves > Passeriformes > Furnariidae > Sclerurus > Sclerurus mexicanus. The sequence goes on from VWZF01002524.1 coordinate 74,077, forward strand.
CTCCATCCCTATTGCTGGGCTGTCTTTCCACACGCTGTTAAAATCAGGGGTTTTTTTGCCACATCCTTGAGGGCAGCTATCACGGCTTATACTTGGCACAATACATTCAGGTCCTGTTTTTCTGCTGTTACAAACCTCTCTTTCTCCCTTTTTTTTTTCCTTCTAAATGCTGCACTGCCCTTCCAATCATTTAGGTCTCCGAATTGAATACCGCTTGCAGTCTCTCTGGAGCGATACATGAAGAATGTGCCTATAGTACCTTATTTCTTCCTACTTTTCAATTGAGAAATTCAGCCTTATTGCCTGTGTCAGCACCCCTGTCACTTCACACCTCAGCTGTTACCAGCTTCTCTCTGTGTCTCCTGCGACTTCCACAGTGTTCTCCGAAAGCTCATTCGGAACTGCACTGTGAGGATTATCCTCCTTGCTGACATAATGTCTATGCCTCTCTTCTGGCTTTCCGGTTCATCAGCATGAAAGGCAAACTCATTGTCCTCTTCAAAGTTTCTGATCAATTGACTCTGCACTGACTCAGCTTTATTGTCGTGTTGAGCATCAGCTCCCATGTACTCTGTCAGTAACACTAGTCTTCACTGTCTCATTACTGTATTTCTCACACAATGACCTTTGGTCTTTTTACAAAGTACCTCCTCCTTTGCTGGAAGTTCCTCACAAACTTTAAAGGAATTAGTTTGTGCTGTTAACTCACCCAAGACTTATTTCTTCATTGCTGCCTAGAGCTGTTGGTCAGAGCTGAACATGTAAAGTGTAGTCATAGTGCTCTGTACCCTGCATTGTTTTCACCAGCACTATTTATCCAGTTGTTGTTCGTGTATTTTTGCAACTTACAAACTCTAGTCTTCCTTTTATTACAAATACTTATGAAGTGATTAACAAGCCTTATGGCTGTCAAACTGTGTTCTTCTGAAAACCTTCTGAAGTAGTTTGCAGTCTTATGTTGCTTGAGTAAAAGTTTTGTGAAAATTTTGGCTAATCAGTATATAATATTGCATGAGAAAATTTGGAAAGAGCTGCAGTGCCACTGGCTCTTCAAATGTGTGGGACACTGAGTACCACAGAAAGTCATGATTTTTGATAAGGAGAATCTTTCTGATAATATATTCTAACAGCATCAACACAGTGTTACAAAACCTACTTATATCCCAACAGCATTATGAATGTTTTGAGATCTTTAATGGCTTTTTACATGTTGAAGTATCAACCTAAAAGGTACACAATAAGGTCTGAGAGAGCAGAAAGATGTATATCACTATCTACTCTACAGAGAAGGTGTACTTTCTGTAGTATGTTGGTGTTTCAATATCTTAGGAAATGTTCTCTACTTATCTAGAGAACCAATAGCATTAGTTGTGCTATCAGAATACAGAGTACACTGTCCTAGTAATACAGTCTTTTGTAGCAGCAAATGCAAGGAAACAGCATCATCATACTACTGTCCTCCCAAATTTTTTTTGTCCTAAACTGCTCTTTAACAGGCTACTAGAAAGAGCTGATCCATTAAATAGTCCCTTCCCCATTTATTTCCTAGAGTAGGAAATAAAAAAGAAAAAAGTAAAAATCAACTGCCTGTGTTCAATTGTACAAACTAAAAACCTTTAGTGAAGGTTGTCAAACATGAGTACCACCTTCTCCTTTGAATTACATGGTTTGAATTATTTCTTCTCTACCCGCTGTATTTGGATGACAATAATTCCGCAAGTGGTAGGATTCCTACTTGAAGTGCCTGAATTGTTCACTGCAACACTAATTCCAATTACTGCTGCAGCAGAATCATCCTCTTTGGAAACTCAACCATCCAGTTACTCTGCTGCTTGTTGGCATTATGCCTCTTGTTGCCATTTTATGTGTTCATACACACACTCACATATTTAAAAGTTAGTGCCTCCATGAAAAAAGCCCATAGGGCATCAGAGGGAATGCACTTGCAGAGAAGCAAGCAGCACTGGGCAGCAATGTGTAGGCTTTTTGTCTATGTATATAAGAGACAGTTTCACTGTATCATGGCTGTTAGGATCCCTGTGTTCAGGTTATTAGCTTAGCCCTGCCTTCCAGCTCTGACGGATATATTTCAGTGTATTTGCATTAACTGTACATCCGGAAGCTGTCTACATCAGCAGGAGGAAGAGGTAGTGCCATAACACAGTGTTAGAAAAAACCATTACTTATTCAGCCTACATGCCTGAACATTGGAGAAAATGGAAAATGAGCGAGGAAACCCCCATTATAGGATGTGGTCTGTCAGTTTTAGAACCATCTGGGCATGACACCCTCTGCAACAGTTCTAATCACATGCAGAGCAAGGGACCAGCCAAGGCAGGAAGTTACCTCAGAGATCACCTGGTCTAAAACCTTCTCAGAGCACAGTTGGTTCCAGCTTGTACTGAAAAATGGGGTTATTCCTCCTGAGGTGCAGGACTTTGCACTTCTCTGTTGACCTTAGTGAGGTTCGCATCAGCTCATTTCTCCAGCCCGTCAAAGGCAGTACAACTCTCTTGTGTATCAGCCACATCTCCCAGTTTTGTGCCAGTAGCAAACTGGCTGAAGATATAGTCCCATCATCCAGGTGGCTTGTGAAGATGTTAAACACTCTTGGTTCTGCACCAACCCCTGGGGTGCACCATTAGGGATTGGTTTCCAGATGAACTATTGCTGATCACAACTTTTGGAGCTCAGTTCCATCAGTTTTCAGTTTGCTCATGTACTTTTATCTAGTCTATATGTCATCCATTTCTTTGTGAGAGTGTTAACAGAGACAGGCTTGAAAACCTCTGTGAAGTCACAGAACATCACTGCCTTCCTTCATCCAATGAACTAGTTATTCTAGTTATTTTATTGAGGAAGGCTTGATTCTTTCATCATAATTCCTTGCTGTTCCTAGTCACCTTCTTGTACTTCATATGTTTGGAAATGATTTCCAGGATTATATGCCCTATCATCTTCCCAGGGATCAAGGTGAGACTGACCAGCTTTTAGCTCTCTTTATGCTCCTTGAGACCCTTCTTGAAGATAGGGGTGATGTTTACTTTCTTCCAGTGCTCAGAAACCCCTCCTGATTGCCACAGCCTTGATTGAGTGGCCTCACTGTGACATTGTCCAGCTCTATCAGCAGTCATGGGTGGATCCCATCAGATTACAGGGCATGGGGTATGTTCAGGTGGACCCCATCAGATTACAGCACTTTGGGTATGCCCAGGTTGTTTATATGCTCCCTTACTTGACACACTCCTCCAGGGAGGGTTAAGTCCTCCTTGCTCCAAACTTTCCCATTAGTCTTCTGGGCCTGGGATTCATGCATGTTGGTTTTTACTGGTAGTCAAAGGCATTACATACCATGGCTTTTGCCATGTCCTGTGTCACCAATTCCCTTGCCTTGTTAAGTAGTGGCCCCACATTTTCCCTTGTCTTCTCTTAGCTGCGGATGTACCTGTAGGAGCTCTACTTGTTGTCCTTCACATCCCTCACCAGACTCAATTCCAGATGGTTGTTTGGTTTTCTAACTCCATCCCTGAACATGCTAGATTTCTGACTATCTTATTGATTCAATTTTTCAGCCTCTGAAAAATGCATGTGGTGCCCCATGCAGCTGCCCAAAATACACGTTGTCTCTAATAAACTTAATGAAAAAAAAAGCTGTGTTTAGTTGTGTTTTTTTACTTAATTAAAACTAAAATGACACATCACTGTATGTGCAGGCCGAGCCTTAATCTACAAAAAGTGTCAGTTAATATTAGGATCATTATTGACAGTGGCCTAGTTTCCATTGACAGAGTCATTAAAAGTTTTAGTCCACAAAGTTAGGAAGAAATAGTGGCTGATAGCCCTGAACTGAAATAAAGGGAAAAGACAAAAAGGCTCAAACCCAACCTGTTTTGTTAATCCATCCATGTACACGAAAACAGCACAGCAGGATTGGGGAAGTAATCCCATTTCAAATCAGATGCCTGCTGGTTCCATTTAATGAGCATTATGTCTGTTTCTATTTTAACCCTAATATATCTTAATACATGTAACAGTATTGTGATTTTTTAAAATTATAATTTTTATCTATTCTGATAAGGTTCTTGCTTCTATAACTGGTCCTAAGATGGATTGCTAACTCTCATCTTTACTGCCAAAGCCCATGCTGAACTTCATTAATATGGAAATACCCAGGAAATGGAATTAGCAGAGTTTTGTGAGCATTGGTACTAAGGAAATTTCCTACAGATTTGTACCTTGTGAGTAACTCTGGTGTGTAGGAAGGAATAAAGTAATGGAAGATTGTCTTGGGCCTGAGACATTAAAAACATCTCTCTCCTCACACATCTCTAGTACTTAATAAATATTTTATGCTCTTACACTGCACTCTTTTCCTGTGTGGAGACACTGTCAAAATCTCTCCATGCTCCATGCCCACTTTCATTAAATTTGAAAAAGAAATGTTGTGGATTTTGTCTCTCTGCCAAATAAGACTGAAATTGAAGAAAGATCCAAAAACTATTAACAGAGGTTGAGGAGGGGCATTTTTCATTACCCTGTGCCAAAGGCCATGTCAGCAGAATGAGTGAGTGTATCAAGTACCATTTTAATTTAGTAATGTTTGCATCCCTTGATATCCATGCTCACACAGAGTCCAGATAAGGAAAAATTAGTGATCCATTTCTATTGATTATCAATATAGCTTGATACTAGTCTAGTAGCTATATAATGATATTAGGGGAAATAAAAATATATTTATGCAAATTGTATTATTCAATGTAGACGTCAGCTATCATCCTAGTACTGCTTATTCTCTCAGCATTTACTATATTGTTATTACTTTTCTGTTTGCTTCACAGTTCCTGGGGAAAAAAATCCTCATTCCCAAAAATGTCTTTATCTTAGATGATGTCTAGAAGTATTTTAAAATAATATAGAACATGTTAAAATGGGTAGTGACTTAATAAAAAAAATACCTTCTTATCCAGTTGTCTGTGTAAGGCAGTAATGATTTGTTCGACATCCTCTTCAGCCCTAGATACCCTCATCATCCTCTGTCAGTTTGTTTAGTTTTCAAGCCAGCACAGTCTGTTCATGTTTACAAGCAACCAAAAGAATCCCCTCAATAGCAAAATATTTGCAGTAGCATACTTGCAAAATACCTAATGTCCTAATAAGACCTGATGTCATGAATAGGAAACTTGTGACATTAAAGATCAGGTAAATAAGGCCAGTGCATTCAGTTGCTTCACCATATAATTGTCAGCAGACAAATTCTTCTATTTTTCATGCATTTAATGCTTTGCATCTTGAGATCAGTGACTTGCATAAAGATATTTATCATCATCCTAAATCATTACTAATTTTCCATGTAGTTTGATTCTTCCACGCAACAGCTTAAAAGGCAAAGTGTATTAGATGGATGAATCAGAAATGTAACATTTCTCTATGTCACTATGATATACATTATAACATTGAGAACAGAATAAAAATATAGAAATGCTGGGTTGTGATTTTCAGAAGACTTAAAGGTGCCTGGAACTAGGGGAAATTTCTACCTCTAAATATATGTCACACATGAAGTTGTATTTCAGTAAACAAAAGCTATACTCCATGGACCAGAGCAGATGAAAGGACAGACAGCACAGTAATGCTGACCTACTTGAGCACGCTGTGCAGTGACTGGTATGCAGCTCTGGCTCTATTTCAGTAAAACAGTATGTGACCTCCCAAAGCAGAATGCAATTTGAAACATTAAATGACCAGACATATATTTTGGCAATGCAGTTATTAACTTTCGACTTTATCTGCAGTCCACAAGGCCACCTCTTACATCACAGTGATGCAATGCCTACTAACTGAAAGTCAATTTTGTGCCAGCTAAGGGCACTGGCTACAAAAAGTAGACACAAATGTGTGCAGAGGGGAAGATAGTTTCATTATTTCCTCCTCTAACTCCCTCACTCTACCTACCATCTCTCTTTGCTACTCTTTATCTCTCCCACCAGCCCACACAGAAAAAAACCCTTAAGGCATAGCTTTATTGAGAGAGAAAAAAAGGTGGAATGATATATTCTGGCCATAAGGAATGGTCTTACTATTAGAAACTATTTGAAATTTCCTTAGGATGTTTCTTGGTAAAGTAAACTAGTGAAGAAGTGTGTCAAATAGCACTGCTACTCATTTTTTGAAGGGAGAGGTAATAACTGTCTTGATGAAATCTTGAGGACCATGAAAAAAATTTGAGTGAAACTTCTCTTCCTTTTCATTGCAGTTTTACTTAGATCCTGTTTATATTCATTAGACATATAGGATTCAGATCTAACATTGCACAAGTCTGCCAGACGCTCTGTCAGCTTTTAATATTTCTGGTTAGGGCTTTTTAAAAAAGAAAAAAAAATCTATTTCACTTATTCACAGATATATTTATCTAGGTCACATTTTTGTAATGGCCATAAAAATCCCAGCAGAAAAAGATTGTTAACTTGGAGATTTTCTGGATCTTAGACATTTAGAAATGTATTTCATAAGTAGAATTAAATTATTTCTGAGTGTAGGATGGGCCAAAGTAACATGTTTCTCTCTTGAATTGTTGTAGGTTTTGCACGTAACAGGATCCTGAATGCAAACATTCCTGACTGCTCATATTGGGAAAAGCAACCAAGAGACATTAATGCCAAAATTTGGAGGGGACTGCCTGAATGAATGGAAGTAGGAGGAACCAAAATTATTAGAATATAGTTGGAAGAACTAGTAAGATATAACTGGAAGAAATTGAAAATCACAATCCACTATTGGGAAGTGACTTCTATCATGAGTATCCCAAATTTTGGTGCTACCATACAGTCACAGAGCTCACTCACATAAAACTTCATGATTTCAGTGGGAAGATTCCTATTCATTTCAGTGGGTTTTGGCCCAAAGGGTAGCAGTCCATTCAGTTGTTATCCTTCTCAGTTTTCTGTATGCTCTCTCACATGGATGTGTGGAAACTTCCTGTTTCTTGCTGCAAATCACCTGGCTGCTCAATCTATATGTTAATACAGAAAATTTGACCAAAGCCAGAAAACTGAGATGTGTAAAATGCAATGAATAGTGATATGCAAAGCTGCTTTATAGCTGTAGCAGACACAACACTGATTCATATGTCATCTAAGCTGTGGAGAGCTCCAGATCTTCCACATCTCAGTAGTGCAACTTCAACTTATCTTTACATTTCAGAGCGTGAGTGAGGCTTGTGAGTATTTTGGTTTTTGTCACTTTCTCATCTCATAACTATGCTTTACCTCTTTACTTCCTTTAGGTTTGTTACAGAAACTGGCACCTGAGGATGAAGTTCAGCAAGGAAAGTGTTAACATCAGGGGGAGCCTACCTGACTTGCATGCTGATGTTAATGAAGCTGTGAATTGTGTCACATTAGCCTCATTTGCTTCCCATATGCTTACTCTCATTTTCCCCTCAGAAGCTGCAACTCCACTTTTCATCTTCATTTGTATGCCCAAAATGCAGCCAGCTTAATTACCAATTATAACCATACTCATTTAAAAGCTAAATCAACTGGAAACAATGCTAAAAAGTGTCTCCCTTGAGGAGAACTAAAGACTTTGTGTTAATTTTCTTCACATATTTTGATTAGTATAAAGCTCTGTGTAACTTACAAGTTAATCTCCCCAAATGATGTTAATTTTAAATCGAGATGACACATGAATACTCGTGGGATGACAGAGCAACCTGCCTTCTCTTCCTCCTTCAACTCTGACCTGCTGTGCAAAATTCTGTCTCCCTGGGAAAGTGTCAGTGAAGCACTACAGCACCCAACTCTGCCAGCAGCTTTTTATTTATGGTCACATTTTCCTGCTTTATTTCTTAACTGACTTGTGCTATTTTCTTGAGTTTGGAAGTCCCTTGTGAGTATCTTCATAATGCAATTTTTTCCATCTTAGGAAATGAGAACTCCATAAACTTCCAGGTAGGTTTCATGGGACCCATGGAAGGCATAATAGCTGTTTGGCTTGATATACTAGTGATTGCAACAGAACATGCCTCCAATCAATACTGCAAAACTCTCAGACACTCTTTAGCTCCTGAGTGAATTTACAGTTCCTAGTGGCAATCTCCATTACTGCAATAAAGGCCACAGGAACTATAAAAGAAGAAAACTAGATTTGGAAAGCTGCCATGGTTATTTATGGAATATTTGCATGCTATAATTTATCAAATATTTGGAATGTGCTACCCTCTGCTTATGGAAGATGCAAGACGTTTTCCAGCTGTTCTTTTTTACAAATGAAAAGGTATATAGTACTAAAAATTCTGTGCTTTTTGAATAAAAATAACAGAAAATACAGTGAATGCTTGAAAATGAGTGTAATGGTCACACAGTGATGAACTTGGTGTATTTTGCAGTGTGTGAGCAGAACTTAAGATCGAACTGGTTGTTTGTATCCCCCACCTGCATGGTGATCCATACTCGCCATACAGTGCCATCTGTATCCATCCCTCATCTTCTTTTGAGAATGAAAGGTCCCAACTCTGCTTCCATCCTGAGAAAAAACTGACAGAAAGCATTCACAGCTCCCTCATCTCGTATGGCTCACAAAAGTCTTAGTCTCTGACTAAGCAGAGAGGTCCTGGTTCCACTCCCCCTTTCATACACTTAGAAATGACTAAACATAGCTTAACAATAAGATTAATATGTCACTCTGCATTTAACATTCCCTCTGTTTCATCCCTCTTTGACTATTTGACCTGTATGTGTTCTACGGACACCTGTCTGGCCGTGATGGATCCTAGCAAAATAATAGTTTTGCAATTATTCTAGGCAAAACTAGGATTTTGCCCTATATGTCTCTTTTCCTATTTATTATACTGTCCTTTCTCTAAAAATATGAAGGTAAGCTTTAGTTCTGTTCAGGTTGCAGTAGGAAGGCCTGAGGGGATATGATTGCCCTTTTTTATTACACTGAAATAAATGCAAGGGTAGTGCAAGGGAAAAATCTCAAACACTGAAAAATTATGGCAATATGAAAACAAATGTATATAAACTGGCATATTTCATGTTGAAATTTAGTATAAAGTTCTAATAATCAGAAAAAAGTTACTTAAAGCAGTGTGATGAGAAACGTAGACATCTTTCAGATGAGAGTTCCTCAAGTTTATGGAAGAAATGATATAATATCTGTGAGAGCAGGCTGTTGAATTCAGTGACTTAAGTTTTCCATTCTTGTCTTATTTCTGAGGTCACTTGTCCTTAATATCATCATGGAAGGATATAGAACTGTTGCAGTGAGTCCAAAGGAGGGTCACCAAGTTGATTAGAGAGATGGAGCACCTCTCCTGTGAGGAAAGGCTGAGGGAACTGAGATTGTTCAGCCTGGAGAAGAGAAGGCTCCAGGATGACCTAATTGTGGCCTTTCTGTGCCTGAAGGGAAACTAGAGGAAAGGTGGAGAGAGACTATGTACAAGGGCATGGAGTGACAGAACAAGGACAAATGGCTTCAAACTGAAAGAGGAGAGGTTTACATTAGGTATCAGGGAAAACTTCTTCCCTGTGAGAGTGATGAGACAGTGGAAAGGTTTCCCAGAGAAGCTGTGGATGTCCCATCCCTGGAAATGTTAAAGGCCTGGTTGGATGGGGCTTGGAGCAACCTGGTCTAGTGGAAGGTGTCCCTGCCCATGGCAGGGAATTGGAACAAGATGATCTCTCAGGTCCTTTCCAACCCAGTCTATTCTATGATTGTGTCATACATCCATAAAACACACAGATGGAAATGAAGATACAGTGCAGGCAATATATGTTTCCCTTTCACCAATTTTCTTTTTCATATTTCAGCCTCGCTTTTCTCACACCACCTGACTTTTTTATTTAATTCTCAGTTCCTGGGTTGTATATGGTATTGTTTTTTCTTTTAGCCAAAGGGCAGGGTCACAAAATCCTAATGAAGAGAGAGCACTGCACTGGTTGAAAAACTGAGAGGCAAGAAAAAGAAAGGGAACTTTTGAATATACCTAAAAGAGGATTTTTCTCTGAAGATCTATATAGTGTTAAAATACTAGTTTTGAGGGAATTTCTCCTCTGGCAGTTACCAATGGGCATTTACCCAGGGGAAGGGCTGCTGCTTTTGGAAGCACTAGGTGAGAAATTCACATTTATGCAGCCCTTACATTGCACTGGAGGTGGTGGTGTGATTCACTAGTCATCTTCTGGTCTTTTGTTTTTTAGCATGGAGAAGGAAGCACCGCAATCCATGCATGGAGTTCTTCACACAGTGTTTCAGTATGATTTGAAATAACACATTTACAGGAGTTTTGCAGAAACACTGCCATCACCCTCACCCATGCCTCACTCTGCAATAAGACATGGATCATCTCACTGCTTAGTGATTTTTATAAGCTTTCTGCTTCACGGTACTCAGCACCTTGTACGAGGATTAAATTCTGAGAGCACAGCAGGTGTGCCCCTAAGTTTAGCTGCTCTATTTATAGTGTTTTCCTGTAAGCACAACACTGCAATTGTCACTCACACTGTCTTCCTCCATTTCAGCATGACACCAGGCTGGGGGCATAATAAACATCCTTTTATGAGTATAGCCTTCTTGGTGTTATGAAAATTAATTGCCTAAACAACATCACATGGATCTAAAAAAAAAAAAATTATGAAGGAAAGCTAAAGTTAATGATTACAGCTACAGGAAACTCTGAGATGCTGAGATGAATTTTAATATAACAATTGAATTTATTTATTTATTAATTTCTAGTTTAAAGTTACAAATTTACATCAAATTGCAAGAGAAAATTACATAAAAATTCTGCAAGGCAGATTTTCTACATAACATAGTGAATAAAATTAAGAGCCCAGGAGAAATGATTGTTGCATTTCAAAATTGGTCATTAATTTCCAATTAACTGGACAGTAGTGTAAGTTACAAGAGTAGATAGACTAACACAACAATTTGGTTTCTTCTGAAGCTGGTGGAGCACAGACTGTGTTAAATAATTTTGGGGCAAAGAACTGCAGTGAAAGATAAGAACCTGCAAATCTTTTTTCAATTAATGTTTTTTGTATGGGAAACATAAACAGTGATGTGGTTGGTGATACCTATTTGCAAAAGAAATTCTTGTGGACCCCTGGAAGCAGCTTTGTCCTTGTCCCATGTACTTTAGTTCTGCATCAGACACAGGTGACAGAGGAAAAGTCAGCAGAAAACAGCAGAGCTCAAAACAGAAAATCTTCTGTGCATGGGCCACATCCTTGCCCTCTGAGGAACCTTTACAACACCTCAGCAGTGTGAAAAAAACCCAGTAAAACTGAAAATGGGGTCTGTTTTTTTCAAATCATGTTTGCTTCTTAAGGGGGGTGGTATTGTGTTGGTTTAGACCAGGGTAACATTTTGAAGACTTTCTTCACAGCAGAGGTGCAGAAACATAATCTGTTTTAGATAAAAGCTTAGATTTTTGAGCGGTCCTTTATAAGAGGGAATTAAGACTGCAGCTGATTTTACTGCAGCTAAATTAAAGAAAATGTGAGGCTCTGTCTTTCAAAACAGAGGCTCACTCCATTTTTTTCCCTGTAGTGGTGACATAACATTTACATTTCCACAGATAATGAACTAGATCTTGCCAGCAGACCAGCCCCACAGGGGGCTCCTTCCCAAAGCTGAAGTATTATTTTTCTTTCCATCTGTTCCACATGGAGGTTGAGGTAAGCTATTCTTAATGACTTATGAGGATCACCATTTCTTGAAAGTAAATGTGCTTTTCATTGTCTTCTTTAAACAGGAAAGATCTCATTACTACCTGTCATGGCTTCTTTGCTGCAGTTGCCATTACTGCTTTTAATTGGTAATTCACTAGTTTTGAAGATGAGGTTTTAGAGCCCATAAAACCGCAGGAAGCTCACTCTTAGTCTAAATGGACCTTCTGAGGATATGGGAAGACTCCACAATGTTACTCACATCTCACAAAAGGCCATGAAAAGCAGTGTTTATTCCTTTTAAACAGTTTCACAGTCAGGAAGGAATCTGCTCCTTCCCATAATTATGTTTATTTTCTATTAGTCCTTAAATACATTCCAGGTAGGAAATTAAATGCCAAGTAAACACTCGGCTTTTTTTTCTGCCAGGGATCTTTCCTAGACCAGTTCCTTTGCCCTCATCTTCCTAAAGTGTTTGCACAGTTGCCTTAGTCTCTGCAAAGGATTAGCTTAAAAATCCCTATTAAGAGACAACAGATCTGTCTTTCGGTCATGGAAATGGGATCAGTAGGATGCAGTTGCAATGCCCTCCTGATTCAGAGGTCTCTTCAAGGGTGGAGCCTTTGGAAAGCTTTTTGCCCATGGCTCTTCCCCAGGATGCTGATACTTGGTGGTCCATGCTGTTGGAATACCTAGCTGCCAGTACCCAAGGTGCTGTACCATGACATGGAAAAGGATTTTTTGCAAGGGCATGTAGTGACAGGACAAGGGGGAATGGCTTCAAATTGACAGAAAATATTAGATTAGATATTAGGAAAAAATTCTTTACTGTGAGAATGGTGAGGCACTGGAACAGGTTGCTCAGAGAAGTTGTGGATATCCCATCCCTGGAAGTGTTCAAGGCCAGGTTGGACAGAGCTCTGAACAACCTGGTCTAGTGGAAGATGTCCCTCTACGTGGCAATGAGGTTGTAACCAATTCATCTTTAATGTGCCTTCCAATCCAGGCCATTCTGTGATTCTGTGTGTCAATGGGAAGATCCCATCTCCCGCCTTGAAGCAGCAAACAGCCAGTGAGTGCAGTTGGTCAGCCACGGAACAGCTAAAAGCAGTTCAGGCAATGGCAGCTCGAGCTGGCAGCGAGGTGTGCCTTAGGAGTCTGGGTGTGACAAAAAGGCTTGCTGGCTGGGCTGATGGCAGAGGAGGTTATGGATATAGGAGCACCGGGAGAGGAAAGTTGGTTGCTGTCTCTTTTGACTCCTTAGAGCATGATCATTGGATACACAAGATCTTACATACTGGAATATTTCCCTGTGTTTGAAAACACCTTTAGGCACACCTGAGCCCCCACAGACTCTTCTGGACTTCAGTAGCCTGCCTGCAGTCCTAAAGGAATCCAGAGACATCCCAAGGCTTTTCCTACTGTTTCTTCCCTGGTCATCCTACATCCCTTTGTACTTTAAGTCCTTTGTCAGGCTCAGACATGACCTGTGTGGTCTGGGATATAATCAAATTCATGAAAAAACAGAACAACAGAATCATAAAATACCCTGAGCTGGAAGGAACCCACAGGAATCATTGAGTCCAACTTCTGGCCTGTACTGGACCATCCCAAGAGTCATACCATGTGTCTGAAAGCACTGTCCAAAAACTTCGTGAACTCTGTCAGTCTTGGTGCTGTGACTACTTCCCTGGGGAGCCTGTTCCAGTGCCCAAACTACCTCTGGGTGAAAAAACTTTTTCTAATATCTAACCTAAACCTTCCCTGACACAACTTCAGGCCATTCCCTCAGGTCCTGTCACTGGTCGCCACAGAGCAGAGATTACTGCCTGCCCCTTCTCTTCCCCTCACAAGGAAGTTGTGACTGCAATGAGGTCTCCCCTCAGTCTCCTCTTCTCCAGGCTGAACACACCAAGCGACCTCAGCTGCTCCTCATACAGATCTAGGAATTAAGTCTGAGTGGAGTGAGTGCAGATGGTCCAGTAAGTTTTGCAGTTCCCAGGGAAGTCTCTCTTTGATACCAGTGGGCAGCACCTGCAGGTGAAACAAAGGAGCATGGCTGACTGGGGAATCTGCAAACACTACATGTAAGCAAATGCAAGGAGAAGGGCTTCAATGACTTTTCTTGCTGCTCTATGTCTCAATTCCATGGCTCTGAGGCCTCTGTTAGACATTGCTTTCTGCTTTGTACTAGGCTGGCTTCCTAGCTGTGCCAGCCTTTTAAATGCTTTTTTTTGTCCCCCCAGAAATTCACTCACAAATGAAAGATATATATAGAACTATGGTAAAGAAAACGGGCAATTCACAAAGGAAATGAACTACTTCCCTTTCTCAACATTACCTTGTTTTCTAAAGACAAAAGGTTTCAGTGACTGTACTGCAATGTAGTAGCTTGGTAAAAACACTGTTGCTGGGAACCGCCCACAGCCACAGGATTTGTACTGATTTTGCAAGACCTCAGGATGAAGGTTTGTCATTTTGTTTAAACTTGTCTTGGCCTGCCTGGAGATTTGTCTTTACGTGTTTTAAACGTAGCAGCAATCTTTCTAATGACCAGGTGGCTATGCTCATGCTTTTTGTCCTTGGTTGTCTTTGTATGGTATGACTGTAATTTTACTTATAGTCAGAAGCAGTTACTCTGCACAGAACAAGATATTTAAGACTAACACAAAGAAATGGCGTAGGTACAGCACTGGTATGACAGTAGAGGCCCTGAGAAGTGGAGAACAGGATGCTTAGTGGGAGAGTCAGAGCTGGGGCACAGGGTGACCCTGGAGACCCCACAGCTGAGCACATCTCACCCACAGTTAATTACAGAAATACAGACCTGGAGCTAAACTAAAGTGGTTTTAGGATAACAGTAAACACAAAGGAAAAACTATGTAGAGCACAGCATATATAGTAATTGAAATGGATCATGAACTGCAGGCCAGTGAAGAAAAAGCAAGTTTGAAAGTGTTAACAAACACATAAAAATGACCCTAAGCAGGTCATACGGGGAGGAAAGAGACACCATCAACATCAAACTCCTCCTGATGAAGGATTCAGGATGCTGACGGCTCACTACACCCTTCCACCGGGACTGAGACCACTGACTGAGAGGCAGTGGCAGGGTAGCATAACACCAGAAAAAAAAAAAAAAGGTAGTTTTTAAAAGTGTGTGTATAGCATTTTTAACTGTATTACATTATTATCGTCATCAAGTGACTACTAACTGAGACCAAAAGGAAGAATAGTGTTGAAATCTCAAATACATGATGCCATACTCGCTTGGTGAAAACCAGTGCTCAGGCAGAAGGGAGACCTTAATTCTCCCGCTGAGGAAAATGCAAGAGAAGACAGGTGTTATCTGTTTCTTTTGGCAGCAACTAGAGCACTGCTGCACCACACATGGACTGCCACAGGGAACTGGAAAGAAATGGGAGAGACACCAGGGCTGTAATAGTAAGAAGAGATCATTTAAACAAGACACATTTCTGTAGGAAACTTGGCTTAAAAGTTCTGTTGGTCATGGAAGCACTATTATCATGACACTTTTGGATATTACATTACATCACATGATGTCACTTAACTTTAGAAAAATTTCCTGTCGTTTCAGTGAAATTTCAGTTCAGGCCTCGGATTTGCAGGAAGCTCAAAAATACTTTCATTTACCACATCAACTGTATGGATTTTATTGCTGTTTTCTTCTTAAGATCAAGGACTTTTGAATATAACAGAGTCATTGACTTGTATCCTTTGATTTCAGTGACTTCATCCTCATGCTACGATATTGTTTAACATTAGTTTTTTAAAAAGTCTAATGATGGGGAAAGGGCATTTTGTTAGGAATTCTGAAAGTACATTTCAGCAAAGATGCTAAAGAAAAGAATATCCTTTGAAGTGCAGCTGAGTGCCCCAATTACTATAATTTTTGTAATTACTTTTTCCCCTCTTTTGAAACTGAAGTAGATTAATTGCAATTTCTCCTCACTGAAACAGTGGGATGTGAAAAATTTCACATTGATGATAAACCCTCTTCACACAGCCGCAGCATGATCCCATAGCCTGAAAATCTGAGGACAGGAATTTGCTCTGGCATTGGAAATACCATTAGAAGTGTTTGCAATATTATGCCTGTGCAGCGATGAAAGTCACTTATCAGGCATTTAGGTCTTAGTGCCAATGAGAAGCCTTCTGCAGGGCTGGAGAAGTAGTCCTTAATCTCCTATAAGGACGGGATAATGAGCCCTATCTATCCGATGAGTTCAATAGCAGCAGGCCTAGGCCCAGAGTCCCTTGGCAGAGGAAGGTACTAAACTGATTTTTGTACTTATGTCAAATAGCCTCATTTAATTCCAGTGGGGATAATTTTTCATTCAAGCAAAGATCTTGGCTTGAGTGCAAATGTTTCTTCATAGGCATTCGATGAATGAAAGCACAGCCATGCATACCCAACCTTCGTTAATTTGTTTATTACTGATCATCTGGCAGAAGATACGTGAATCTCTTTTGGCTTGTTCTCATACAAGGATGTCACCATCGCAAAAATAATGCAAATGCAAGTAGAGCTTGATCCAAACTATCCACAGAATTATTTTGGACTGTGTAGTACATTCGGAGCATTACCCCTCTTGGGGTTGAACACTGCTCACTTGCTGTTGGCATAACTAAATTACATTTCAGCCATTCAGGTACATTATTTCTGCACTTTGAGTTACCTTCCAGTATATTGCAGCTGTGATTAGTCTGGAGAGAAATGCAAGACTTCTGTAAAAAGGATTAACTATTGTATACCTGACAGCAAAAGCAAAGTGGCCTTTCTCCAGTATCAGATCTCATCAGAGGGGATATGTTACAGCATACAGGAATGGCCAAGAGCTATGATAAAGCTACATGCTAAGGGAGAACCTGTCTGTGCCCAATTTGCTTAAAAAAGAATGATAAATCTCTTTTTTTAGATCCATTCCAAATGTCCTGGTGAGAATGCATCCTTGCCAAGAATATATTGGGCAAGATTGATAAGGAGAACGAATACATTAGACCTGGAGAGCTTATGGGTCTGTGATTTAGCCTTTTTTTCTTTAGCTGTATCAGTACATCTAATAAAATCTAGCTTTTTATTTATATCATTATAATTATTATAATATTATAATATAATATTATTATTATTATTGTTGTTGTTGTTGTTGTTGCTGCTGTTGTTGTTGTTGTTGTTGTTGTTATTGTTGCTGCTGCTGCTGCTGCTGGTGTTATTACTACCTGGAACAAGTTAAAACCTAGAAACCTATAAGTGCATCTGATTGTACAACAGGTAGTAGTGCAACATGTAATGTTGAGAGTACCTGGTCTCTTCCAGAAAAATCACAATCTAGAGCTGGGATCTCAGGCTTCCTCTGTGATGCATCAGAAAATTAGATACCCAAGATACTGTTGTGTGCAAAACAGAAACAGACACTGGAAAACAAGTGAGTCTGCTCTTGTCTTGACTTTAAACAATTTATTCTGCGTTCCATGGGTCTGATTCTTCCTTTTTAAGCTCTCTCCAAGGTCTGTACTTTATGAAGAAGAGACTGTTATATAAAGGGCATGTAAGGAGGCAGATACAGTTGTTTCTTTTATTTACTAGCCCAATATTTAAAGTTTTTACCAAGTTAACAAAAAAATAGAGTAATATTCTTACCCTGCCTGAGAGGTTGTAGATCTCTTACCTCATGCAAACCACTTAACAATCAGACTGTTTCAGAACAGAGGACCCTTACTGCCTCTCCTTGAAAAGGCTTCAATTTTCATGAAATTAGAACAAATGTAGGCAATTATAATAAATATATTTCTCCCAGTAGAAAGGGACAGTTTGGTATCAGATCACTTTCCTGCATGGAAAAAAACCCCTGAATTTCTGTCCTTCAATATTCTGTGTGATACCTGTTTGATATAAAAAATATAAATTGTAAATGAAACTGTGCCTGAACTGATGTGGTATACATGCTGTAAAGTCATCACTCTACATTTGGCAGTTGAGGAAAAAACCACATCACAGAATTACAGAATTGTTCGGGTAGGAAGGCACCTCTAGAGATCATCCAGTCCAACGCCCCTGCCAAGGCAGGGTCACCTGGAGCAGGTGACAGAGGAACACATCCAGCTGGTTTGGAATGGCCCCAGAGAGGGGGACTCCATGCCCTCCCTTGGCAGTTTCAGCACTCTGCCACCCTCAGTGTATAGTTCTTCCTCATGTTGAGGTGAAACTACTTGTCTTTTAGTTTATGGCCATTGCTCCTCATACTGGCTCTGGGCACTGCTGAAAAGGGTCTAGAACCACCCTCTTGGCACCCACCTTTGCGATATTTATGTGCATTGATGAGATCCCCTCTCAGTCTTCTCTTCTCCAGATCAAACAGGCCCTGCTCCTGCATTCTCTCATAAGAATGATGCTCCAGACCCCTAGTCATCTCTGTGGCCTCCTCTGGTATGGTTTAGGTACCTTTGGAATTAGGTATCCTGGTGTTTCAAAAGACTGTTGAGCAGAGAATGTAAATTTTACTTATATGTAGTATTTCTCTTAGGTGTCAACATACCTACTTTTATCATCTCTTGAGCCACGGTTGATGTTCCAGTTTCTTCAACATCCTCAGTTGAAGTATCAAATCCTGGCTCTGAATTGCAAAATTCGCTTGGTTTTAATAGGGCTGAGAATTTATCTCTGAAGCAGAAAGAATGAGGACTAGAGAGTAAGAAAGAATGACCATCAATTTGAGCAACAAGAATAAGAGGAGCAGTGAAGACAGACTAGGCTTTTTCTTCTTTCAGAACAGTTAAATTATAAAATTTATCTTCATCTGTAAGTTAGCTCTATGTATAGAACCATGGGCTTTATAATTTCTGCTAAAGCCATCCCAGATATTCTTCTGACTTCTAGTTACATTTTCAAAATCCAAACAAAAATAACAAATGAAATATTCAAAATAAAAAATATGGAGAATTACAGCAAACTTGATCAAGGCACTTAATTACATAATGACATTTTTTTCAGGGAGAGAATGAGTAGGTCAGATACTTTACGCTGTACAGCAAATGTGAGAAGGCTGTACAATGTCATAATGTGTAATAAAGAATGGCATAAAGGATATAGAAACTTCTCCTCCCCTAAAACAAAACATAATAGCTTAAAATTTGCAAGCTGATTACACACACAGACACATTGTTGTTATATGGAACCCTTTGCCAAAAGATATAATAGTGTGCAGGCATTTATGCAACTTATTTAAAAATAAGAGAACAAAACAAAATGATCCATGAGTTGCATTAAAGCAGATTAAAAGAACAAGCAAAGCTCACACTCCTTCTGTGCCTGGGACATATGGACTCATACACAAATAGTCATGTGCAAGTGGTCACTGACTGCTTGATGGTCAGAAGAGGCCCTTGCTGGAGAGGTTACTGCTGACTGACCATGACAGAGACCCCTCCGAGGCCTCCAGTGCCAGGTAGTGCCAGGGACAGGCTGTTTGGCTAGATGGAGCCTGTGTTTGATGTGTTATGGCAGCTCCTGCACACTTGGAGCTAAGCACTGACACTATGATGTGAAAGGCCCATGGGGACATTAGTTGGCTGTTTTGACAAAAGTCCCAGCTTTTAGATATGTCAGAGTGTGCTCTTGAGAACTGGACAAACAATGTTTGACATCCTCGAGGGCTCATTAAAAGGGCTCAGTGCTTTTCAAGTTAAGCGTTTTTGTATTTCCCACTGACAGTGCAGCTTCAAATACTGCTGTCTAAACTGAGAAATATCAATCCAAGCATAGCAAATATGTGCTCTCTTGTTGCTTGGCAGTGGTGTCAGCATCCAGGCTAAATCACTACCAGTCAGGAAAAAAGTAAACACAGTTTAGCATGTCTTCTTCTAGAGTACAAACAAACTTCTTAAGGATCATGTTATGTGTTTGTTTGGGTATAGGATCATGGAAAAGAGAAATCTAACGCTATAGGATGATGGAACCCAGAGGTGAATAAGGTAGTTGTTCAGATGTAAAACATCCAGCAATGCTTGCCAACATTGGCAAAATTAATTATGAGCAATGTTCATGTTCCTAAGAAATAAATTGTACCTCTTCAGTGCCTCTATTTCAATTTAGTATAAATGACAAGGGAAACTGAGGTGATCACAGAATCACAGAATCAATTAGCTTGGAAAAAACCTTTGAGACCATTGAGTCCAATTTTTGACCGATCTCCACCTTGTTAATTAGACCATGGCACTAAGTGCCATGTCTAGTCGTTCCCTGAACGCCTCCAGGGATGGGGACTCCACCACTTCTCTGGGCAGCCTGTTCCAATGCTTAAACACCCTTTCCATGAAGAAATTCTTCCTGATGTCCAGCCTAAACCCCCTCTGGGACAGCTTTGGGCCATATCCTCTTGTCCTGTAACTTGCCTGGGAGAAGAGGCCAACCCCCACCTGGCTACAACCTCCTTTCAGAGTTGCAGAGAGTGATAAAGTCTCTCTTGAGCCTCCTTTTCTCCAGACTAAACACCCCCAGCTCCCTCAGCTGCTCCTTATGACATGCTCCCTGGACCCTTCTCCAGCTCTGTAGCCCTTCTCTGAACACACTCCAGTGCCTCAATGTCCTTCTTGAAGTCATGCTGCTGCACGCCACAGCTTTTATTCTGATGGGTTCCCAAAGCTAAATCTTATCACTGAATTTTTTTAATAAAACTGATCCTGGATGCTAGAAGGACAAGAAGATGTTTTGCCATCAAAGGGAGATGTGCAGAGTGAGGAACTGGCATATTATTTCAACAAAAACGAAGCACACAGCCACCATATTGTCCTGTAGGATGGCTTCACGCACCACATGTTAAGCAATTCACAGTGAGAAACTAACTACTAAACAATATAATTTTGAATGAGAACCCTCCTACCAAGTCTGTGCTGTCAGCCCAAGCTGAAGACCAAATCACAGCTTTCTACTCTAAACAGAGAAGCTCATGAAGAGATGGAAATGTTTTCCATATATCTGAGTGCAGGTGATGAAACAGTTCAAAATGTAGCTGAAATATTAAGGGACTGGACTCATATGGACACCCTTGGACATGTAATATTTTGGAATACATGTTGAGGTCTCTGCTATGTTGACCACATTCCACAATAGAACCAGTGAGGGCTTTAAAGCACACTATATGAAAGACCTGTAAAAAACAAAAAAGTCCCTCCTGTTAAAGCTAATGAATCAATACAGTTTGTGACTTTTCTGAAACTCAGCAACCAAATAGAAAAGCAGATTTTTAAAGAGGTACAGCAAATGCAGCTCAGTTTCTATTGCCCTTCTTTGAGGAGTGATTTCATTTCCCTTGCAATTCACAGGCTATTTGTTTGGATAATATGGAAGACTGTATAAGCCATAGCCCTTTCTAACTGGTGTACTTATTGACTGAATAAGTGATTCGATAGCACTTCGAAATATTTATGATATGAACTTTGGTTCTGAAAAGCCATCAGTCTTCCTTTAAGTTTATCATAAGTTACTTTGCCTCAACTTCCAACAAAAATGAGAGACACCAATTGTAAGAAGCTGAGCTAGACTGAGCTATGTCTTGACTGTGCAATAGCATGAACTCTAATTTCTGATTTACCAGAATCAGTAAAGCAAATATTCTTTCATTAAAAATACCACATAAACCCAAAGTAATTAGATGCAAATAAAAATTGTAGTCTAAGCCATTTGCAGAATCCCCTGTCAGTCTAACTTTCCTTAAAAAGCATGCAGAATGTTTTATAATCCTGAGTGGATTAAATCTTTTATCTTAGCGTGCCATAATATCTTGATTTTTTCCTTTACGTTAGTACAACAGCATGAATTGGAATTTTTAATGCACATATATTAAAATAAGCCTGTGCATTGGTGGCCATGGGATCTCACAGCCTTTTCAAAGCAGAGTTAACTGAATACTGGTGAAAATCATCTATATTGGATATTTATAGGAATTTAATATAATTGTATTTTTCAATAGGCAGGAAACTTTTCACTGACTGAAGCCTTCTTTAAGGAACATTTTAATACATACATCTTCCATTTTTAAATTGGTTCTCCAGAAAGTATTTAATGATGGATTTTGGAGTCCAGAGCTAAGGTATTTTTAATTCTCTCCGAGAATTGTTAATGATCCATTTTGTGGTACCTGATGAAATGCCATGTGAAAGGCAGGTCTGGATTCCTGTGCTTCTCTCAGCCTTTATGGTCTAGGTGTGGGATGGTCTTAACTGCCCTGTTTACCTCTTTTGTCTTCTTAAAACATCATGGAAGAAAAACTCAGATGGAGTCCAAGAACTCAAACTACGAGATGCTCAAGAACAAACTGTTGGGCCAAGATAGAATGAAACATTTCAACATTTTAAAATTCAGCTTGCTCAAAAAAGCTATAATTTCAGGGGGAAAAAAAAAGGATGATGCTTCCTCATGATGTTTTTGTATGAAAAGGAGACTTTTTAGTGGAATTTTCCATGTAATGTGTAATGGAAATTTGACTAGCTTCCTGCAATAGCCCAAGCACATAAAATATAGGATTTTAAATTTCTTGCTGCCCTCCTGTGGGTGAAATTAACAATTACTTCAGCAACAAGGTGTGGAAAAAATCAGGGAAATAACTGACTTAGGAAGAAGGTAAATTCTTAGGGCCTAAATGTGAATTCCACTCCAAGAAAATTGTTGGAATCAGGCAAATCAGATTTACTCTCTGTCACACTTCTCTGTTTAATGTGGGCAACAGTTATCTGTGAATATATAATAAAATGTATTAAAATCCTTAGAAGAAAGCCAGGCAGAAATGCAAAACATTTTTATGGAGCACATCGATGCTTGTGGTCAACCAACATGTTCTAAGATGACAAAAAACATGGGGCTTAAACCAAATAGCCCCTAAAACTGCTACCATACAGAGTAGGGCTGCCATACAGGATGTTGAATAATTTCTAGTTCTCCTTTTCTGTCACCATAGAGGAGGATGGATGGGTCAGTTAGAAATCTGTCTTGAACCTTAGACTCAGGGAATTCCTGAATTTATAGCTCCTGACAAATTGCTTTGTCACAAGATGAAGAGAAATGACATAAGAAGTTGTGTCTAAAATTAACAAAAGAGAACAAAAAGGGCGAGAAGCAAAACCAAACCGGAAAGAAAGTGTTTACCACAACTAACAGGCAACTAACCTGTCTGTGAAAAATAGCAGCTGCTTTCTCTTTCTCTCTGTTAACAATATTGGGCCCCTTTCCTATGACACCCTTAGTTCTACATTTGTTTTTTCCAGTCCAAAAAATCTTGATAGGCAGCATCACTCATAACAGCATTGAGTAAAGAGACAGAACTTTTGCACCATGGCAGGAGCTGCCAGAGAATCTCACATTGTAATTCTAAACCAGCACCTATGAAGCAGAGTAATGTTCTTCAGAACTCAGGGAAATTAGTTTAATTTATTGCCAAATCTAAGGTCAAAAGTAGGATAATGAGAAACAATTAAAAAAAACCCAAGCAACAAACCAAACAAAAACCCTCCCCCCAACCCCTCCCTTCTTCCAAGGCTTAACTTCACTCCAAATTTCCCTATCTTCTCTGCTTGAGTGGTGCAGGGGGATGGAGAATGGGGTTTGTAGTCGCCTCATCCCATGCTGTCTCTGCCGCTCCTTCCTCCTCACACTCTTCCCCTGCTCCAGCATAGGGTCCCTCCCATGGGACACAGTTCTTCACAAGCTTCTCCAGCATTTGTCCTTCCCATGGGCTGCAGTTCTTCATGAACTGCTCCAGTGTGGGTCTCTTCCATGGGGTGCAGTGCTTCAGGAACAGATTGCTCCAGCTAGGTCCTCTGTGGGGTCACAAGTCCTGCCAGAAAAAAACAAAACAAAACAAAATCAAACAAAAAAAAACCCCAAACCCTAGTCAAAATTAACTCAGTAATTAGTTACTTGAGCTTAATTAATCCATTGTTTAGCATCTAATCTGATCAATACTTCTTCAACCAAATCAATAGCAAGTTTCCTCCTTCATTTAATTACTTTTGATCCCTTTAAACACATGCAGGTCATGTTCATTCAGTACTGAATCATAATAAGATTATGATTTTATTAATAAAATGACAATGATGAAAGTCAAAAGGAAAAACAAAGTGGAACTTAAATCCACAATAATAACTCCTGAATCCTGCAATATTCAAGCAATTTTGTTGACTCTTAGTCCTCTTCTATACTTTGCAAGATGTGTTCTGCCCTCTGCTGATTATAGGGATAAGAAGACTAATTACTTATTTCATTCCAGTAGGAGAATAGATGGCATTTAAGTAGTTCTTTGGCACTATGGCAACTCACTTCTGTTAATTTAAATTAATGTAAAAGGTTCACTCAGTTTACTCAGTGAACAGAATAATTTAAGAAATACTTATCATTATATATTAATGACCAATGAAATTTAATACAACTTATTATTTCTTCCTCAATAGTACTCAGGAGCTCTGTGTTCCGAACAGGACATATTCCAGCTCCCAGCTTTTGCAGTTTACACAGAAAGAATGCATTTCTTGCAAATTCACACCGTCGGTATCTATGGAAGTGTCCTTAATTATGCTGAGAATTTCATGCTGTCTAATATCCTTTATATTGCAATATCCCTGTGAACAGAGAGATGTGAAATGGATCAATTTATCTGGCAGGTGCCTACTAAGAACGAGGCTGTACAGCTTTCTTTTTAGTCCAGTTTGGATTGATTCAATCTGCTCTGTTTGCAGCTTCCTTGGTCCTTCTGCTTTTATCAATTGGTTCATTTCCTCAAGGCATTTCAGCTGTAAAATGCCAGATGGGTTCTCAAATATATGAATATATGTGGAGCTCCCGTGTCTGGTTCATCAAGAGTGTGGCAGTGGTTTCTTTGCATGAAGCTAAAAATCAAGGTGGGCTCGGAACAAACTAGTTGCTTATCCAGACAATTTTGGCCTAGAAACAGGTAAACCCAAGATTTTCTTGCTCTCTTTCCAGGAAAACTGTATCAGGCCAAGGAAAGCTTCCCATACTACTTCAGATCTGGTATTTCTCCAGATCAAGAAATGCAAGCATATATAAAAAAAAAAAAATTGAAAGAGAAGAAAAGTAAAGAAAACTTTTTTTGAGTTTCCACAAATGTTGTGATATGATTCTTGCTGTAGCTGAAGTAGTTCAAATGTTAGAGGTATAAAGGTGTAGAAGTTCACAGAGTTAGAATCAGATTAAATATTTTGGGATGAGATGTCTGCACTACAATCAGTTTCTGGCATATTTACATGTCAGGTGCTTACAGAAAATCAGGGCATTTCTGCTCTTTTGAATATAACTTGCGGAAAGATGCAACATCAGGCTGGATCAATGGGCCAAGGTTGTTGAACAAAGTTCAAAAAGGCCACGTGCTAGGTACTGCATTTCGGTCAAAACAACCCCCTGCAGCACTGCAGGATGGGGACAGAGTGCCTGGCAAGATATCTGGTGGAAAAGGACCTGGGGGTGCTGGTCAACAGCAGCTGAACATGACCCAGAGTGTTCCCAGGTGGGCGAGAAGGCCAATGGCATTCTGGCTTGGATCAGCAATAGTGTAGCCAGCAGGACCAGGGCAGTGACTCTCCCCCTGTAATTGGCACTGGTGAGGCCACACCTCGAATCCTGGGTTCAGTTTTGGGCCCCTCACTGCAAGAAAGACATTGAGGGGCTGGAGTGTGTCCAGGGAAGGGCAATGGAGGTGGGGAAGGGTCTGGAGCACAAGTCCTATGAGGAGTGGCTGAGGGAGCTGAGGAAGCTCAATCTGAAGGAAAGGGGGCTTTCTCTACAACCACCTGAATGGAGGGTGTTTCAAGGTGGAGGTCGATCTCTTCTCGCAGGTGGAAAGTCACAGAACGAGAGGAAATGGCCTCAAGTTGCACAAAGGAACGTTTAAATTGGGTATCAGGAATGTTTTCTTCAACCAAGGGGTTGTCAAGTATTGGAACAGGGCTGCCCAGGGAAGTGGTGGCGTCACCATCCTTGGAGGGACTTAAAAGACCTGTAGACCTCTCTCCTTCCCCCTTGCCTCTCCTGTTTTTCACGTAAGAGGTGAGAGACTGAAGTTCATTGTAGTTTGAAGAAGTTGGTACTCATGTAGATATGGCACTCAGGGACGTGGTTTAGTGGTGGACTCGGCAGTGTCATGTTAATGACTCCAACCTAAACTATTCTACCATTTTAAAAGATGCTGTCAATAAGAGGTGTGAAAGCAAAATGCATAGCTTTTTCTTATCAGTGACATAAGAGACCTTGAACATTTCTGACATAGGAAGCCAATTAAACCGCATTTTGTTGTTGTTATTTTTGTTTTGTTTTGTTTGTTTTGGGTTTTTTGTTTTTCATGAGGAACCCACCTCTTTTCTACAGATGATGTTATGCGCAGGACAGCCACAACAGAGCAGAGAACACTTTCCAAGACTGGATATGTTCTGCGTGGAAAGCTTCCGTATGAAAACCTGCCTTCCTGCATGTTTTTTCTGGGGCAAAAAGTCCCGAGGGACCCGTCGCGCCGCATCCCGCCCCGGTGCCTGCCCCGCCGCCGGCAGCGGGAGGCTCATCCCGCAGGAGGGCAGCAGGACACCGCGTTTGGCTGCGGCTCCGGCACCCGGCTCCCGGGGGGGAAAAGCTCCCTGTTCCCAAACATTTTGGATTTTGGGGGTATTCCAGGCTTTTTTATAAATTCTGCAGCGTGTAATAGTTTTGTCTGCAGATTGGCAGCGCAGCGTGTGCGTGTGTGTGTAATAATCCTGGTTAGCGATGGACTCTGTGGGTGTGGGTTGATTTAGCTCGATTTGCTTTCATAATTTGGGCATGTTTGGATATAGGGTTTCTTACAAATAAAGCCAACACATTTCTGCAAGATCTGCTGTTTGCGTGGTTTTAAAAAGACTTCGAGGGAAACTCTTCCCATGTTGCAATATATTGTAATTGCAATATTGTTGCAATTAAAAAGAATAACAGATTCAAAAACATGTTAAACCTCGTGCTTCAGCAATCGAACTAATACTGAATCAGCAGAAACTGTGATGATATACATACGAGGTGATGATATGCATATAAGGTCATGAGAACTGACCTACATGTGATCCTTGCTTTCCTCCAAAATGCCTGATACTGATGACTGTCAGGAATTGGATTTCTTGATCAGACAGATGTGAGATCTGATTCACTGGGGCAAATACAGCACTCCTGTTCCCAGGCCCACTTTATGAACTGACTTAAGATGTTGCTATAGCTTGCAAAAGTGAAACAGTCCATAGGAGTCAGGTTGAAGAATCAGCCTGAAGTTTTTAGACAGTGTTACACCTGTGCCAGATAAAGGAAGGACATCCCTAGAATATGCATCATATTCCAAGGTGCTGAGATTGTTTCTGCCTGGACAGGAGCAACCACATGGACAGTGGCTGTTAGGCCTTTCTTCTTCTCTCCACATTCACTTCCTCCATTTTGAACTACCAAGTCATCCTTGCTGGCATTATAGTAATTTCCATCAGTAAAATGCTGTGCTTTGAAACAAAAATCATATTTGAAACAAAAATCAAATTTGAAAAAATGATCCACAAATCTTCCCTTCCCCTCCACTTCCTTTTTTTTTTTTTTTTTTTTTAGTAAGTGCTCATACACTGGATTATATTTCATGTTATTGCCACATTTAATATGTTTACCAGGAAAAAAATCCTGAGCTTTTCCAGCAACTACATTGCACATAATGTTCCTGGCTGTTCTGTCTCTCATGCTGGAAAATAGCTACAGATCCTGACTTTAGCCCTTCAGATGAACTTCTCAGTAGTATGAACATATCTAACAAAAAAAAAAATTTAAATACTTTATTTGCACAATGATACCAAGGAGGAATTAAGTCCCTAAATGCCTTTCAGGATCTAGCTTCTAAGGTGTATCTGCACAGAATTTAAGAGCTATGCACAGATCATCAAACGGGTAATGATCAAGCTAATCTTGAAACAGGAAACAATCTGGCTGAGTTCATTAGACTTAATACTTGCCTTAATGGATGCAATTAAATAGCCAGATGTATCAGGCTGTCTTTGTGTGGGGCACACTCTGGGGGAGTGCAGTTGCAGGTAAATGCCACCTCAGAGTTCAGAGAAACCTTCTCTCTGTGCTCCATTGCATTATGTGAATGGATCCTTGATTCCAGGTTTGAAGGTCCTGATTTTAACCTCTTTGCTTTACAGTTTAACTCCTACTTGTGATAAAAGTGTCAGTCATTACAACATTGTTTTCTTTGTTTCATTATAAACCAGCCTTTCTAGGTAGGTAATTGGAAATTACCCAGTGGAGTCAGTCTGGTGAGGCATGACTGAAAGGGAGAAGATCCGCTTTCTCATCCCAGATCCCTGCCTTCTCCGGGCTCCGTGCTCCTTTCTTTTGTTAGATATCTTCCTTCAGTGTGTAAAGGGTGGGTTAAAGGGAAGATAGAGCCAGCGTTGTCTTAGAAGTGCATGCTGGAAGGAAAAGAGGTGATGGTCACAAGCTACAAGAGAAGAAATTCTAAAGGGTGCAGCTGTCAGTAGGAGGTAACAGATTGTCTGCATCAGATATGGGAGGACAAATTATATCTAGTTTGGTCTAAATTTATAGCTTAACAGGCAGGAAATACCTGACCTCACATGAACTAGAGAATCACAGAATCATTTCTGTTGGAAAAGACCTCCAAGATCGGCAAGTTCAACCTTTGACCAATCTCCAACCCTGACAACTAGACCATGGCTCTAAGTGACTTGTCCTATTGTTTCTCGAACCTCCAGGGAAGGTGACTCCATCATCTACCTGGGCAGACTGTTCCAGTGTTTGACAACCATTTCCATGAAGAAATTCTTCCTGATGTGCAACCTGAATGTCCCCTGGTGCAGCTTGAGGCTCTGTCCTCTTGTCCTGTCACTGGGAGAAGAGGCCGACCCCTTCCTGGCTACAACCTCCTGTCAGGTAGTTGTAGAGCTACTACAGGTAGTTGTGAAGCCTCATGGTATACCAAATTTCCACAAATATTTTGAATAAATGTGAATCATCAGAGTTTATACTGGATCAGAGTTTCATACCATGCTACTGAGCTGTTTTTAATGCAGAATAAAGAATTTTAAAGTGAAAGATATTGTATTCTTGCTGCTGTTTTATTGATTGCACACCCATGCAGGGCAGCTTATCATGATGGAAGAATCTACAAAAGCCTTAGTTAGACAACTGACAGCACATTGTAACAGACACCTCTGAGAGCTGTGCTCTTAGTTAAGTAGGAATGGCCAAAGCTTTGTTCATCTACCCAGATCTTACATTTTACTATGTTTTTACACAGGCATTGCACGTATTATTTAATTATCAAATGGACAGGCATCTGATTCGCAGCTCTCCAAACCAGATTTATTTATGCTTATGCATATTATTAGTTCATCCTTAAAACTGATCTATTAAAATGAGTATTTTTTTGAGCTTTTTTGACAAGACAACATGAAAAAAGAATGAAAATGGAAGGAAACATATGTAAGGAAGAGACATTTCATACATGGCACTGGGGCAAAGCTGACATTATAATGAGTTGTGATTAGGAGTTTCATTATGTGAAATAGTATTTGAGAGAGACAATCATGGAAAACAAATGTTATTGACCTGCCAGGCTTCAGTTTTCTCATCCTTTCTCTGTTGTGTTTTGGTTTTAATATGAAAGCCTAATTTTCTGCACTTGTTGCCAAATTCTTATTCCCTTATGATCAGAAAAGTAATCTCTTAAAAGCCTATTCATGTCTGAGTTAATGTAAGTTTAAGAAACTGCATACAGAGATATATAAACCTGTTTGTGCTTTTATATAAATGAATAGCACTCCTAAATAAATAGTAAGGGGTGGTCCTTGAAATTCAGTGTCTGTCGATTAGCAGTGTAAAGGATTCCGGGGAAGAAAATGCCAGAAAATATTCCGCTAGACCTCTTAAGTTCTGAAGTGTGAGCAGCAAGACAAAAGGAGCTGCAAATGAAGCCTTGAGCCCCTCCCTATCCACCCCCCTGCCAGGGGCTGTGCTGAGGTGCTAATTGACATGTCGGCACCAGCAAGGGGGAGATGTACTGCACAGATGTATTTTGGGTCTCATTCAGCCATCTTATTATTTTATGACTTACGAGGGAGCATCATAATTTTTAATCTAAGGGAAAAATCCTCTCACATCTGCTAGGCATTTGTCATACGAATGAGAAAAGACAAATCTTTTCTTAGTGATAGCATGAAATCGCTTCCCCAGATTCCCTCTAGCTTTAAAAATAGCTTTGTGCTACAAACACCATCACATCAGACTTGGCATCAGTGAAATTCTGTAAGAAACGAAGGAAGATTTGGTCAAAAAAGGGTCACTTTGACCCCAAAGCATAATTTTCTTCATATTCTTTCTACTTTTAGTTAATAGAAAATAGGGAAAGGATAATCTCTTTCTGTGAGATAAAGATAAAGAGATCTCAACCTACTCAGAACTGTAAAAAGAACAACAGGATATTTAAAAAATGAAAATCCATTTAATTTTTTATATTCACCAAGTGAACACTCAGTGATACCTTTAAATATGTTCATATTGCTCATGCTAGATTATAGAAACACTTGTCCTTCAGAATAGTGCACAGTTGTTTCAAAAGATTCAGTTATCATCTATTTAAATGGTTTTCTGAAAACATACAACCCTGAAAGAAAAAACCTGGCAATATGAGACATGATGAGTAACATTCTACATGTTATTTTTTATTTAGGACCAATGTACCTCTATGCAATTCACATTTTCACCTCAAATTTGATAATTTTTCATCAAATATTGTAGTTCTCTGCTCCTATTGCAGCAGGATTGTTTTTATCATTGCTTTGCAGCATGATTTTCATGATGTAATTTAGATACATGATTTATCTGAAAATATTTTAAGATACTGGGTTAGACTTTCAAATAACAGAATCATAAAATCATTGAACTGCCCAGGTGAGAAGGGACCCTAAAAGTTCCTCTGATACAGCCTTTCATGGCAAAAGGTGCCTACATGAGATTATTTAGCTCCCTGTCCTGTCATAGCTTTAAAACCTGCAGTAATGGGGACTCTACCACATCCCTGGGGAGGTTGTTCCAGTGACTGACTGTTCTCAATGTATAAAAAATCTCATATCAAAATGAAACCTCTTCCAGTGCAACTTGTACCTGTTGCCCTTTGTCCTCTCCATGTGGGTCCTTGTGAAGAGGAAGCCTCCTTCCTCTGTGTAACCATTCATTAACTACTGGAATTCTGTGATGAGTTCCCCTAATGCCTTCAATCTTCAGTCTTTCCTTACAGGGCAGCCCTTTGATCATGTTCACTCCTTTGAACTCACCCCTTGTCTGTCCTTGTCTTATTTGAATTGTGGGGACTGGAACGGGACACAGCTCCAGATATCACCTGAGTAGAGTGGGAGGATCACATCCCTGCCTCTCCTAGCAGTGCCCCTGTGGATGCAGCCCAGGATATGATTCACCTTTGTTGCTGCAGTAGTGCACTGCTGGCTCATCCTCAGCCTGTTGCCCACCAGGACCCCCCCGTTCCTTTGAGCAAGGCTGCTCCCCAGCCACACAGATCCTGACATAATGTGAGGCCCATTCACACCAGTAGAGCGACACTAATTCTCAAAGACAGACCACCAGGCCCACAAAGACTCATTTTTCTGTCACTTTCGTTTTTATAGTAGAGGCACATTGATAAATAGTAATCAGTCAGCCAGCCCTTGCCAACTAATGTTAATTACATTTAAGATTAAGTATCATGAACCATTCCTTTATTTTACTTATAACTCTAATGGAAAAATCGTGCTGGTGATTTTATTGCCTTTATTATTTACTTTAAGTCGCTCACTTTGATATACATTACAGCCATCTGTTTCATTTATTAATTTCCCCATGCTCCTTTTTATTATGCTTTTTTTTTTTAAAGTTTTGATTATCAGTTTTACTTGCCCACTGTTACTATAATCAGACAGTAAGTACCACAGAAAGATTTTGGGGTTGTGATGCTCACTGTTACACCTAACTGTTCTGATGTCCTCAAAAAAAGCATGACTGTGAAACAAAATTTGATTAATCTTTAAAAGGCCTGGGAAGATTAATCTGCCCTGGATGGGCATGCTCAGATAAGTGAGCCTTCCTTTCTGCCTTAACCTACCTGCCTAACTATGGGTGAATAGACAGGCATGCCTCCAATTGCAATCCTCAGTCCTGAACCCTTGGCTTTGGCAGGTCTCTTTTTCAAGCCTCTCAAAATACAGCAAAAAAAATTCTCTAAAATATGCCTGGGTAGTTGGCATCATCTTTGATACAGCATCCTCCTGTGTACAGCACTGACACAGCTCGATTCAGTTTCCAACATCTTTCCACTGCCCTAGCTCCCTATTCATCTGGCCTGACTCCAGTGCACTTTGGGGATCACATCAGTGCCAGAGGTTTAGGTGGCCTCATTACCTCCAAAGGGCTCAGTGAGAATTGGGTTCAAGTGTGGATCATGACTGGCATATTGGGGAAAGTCTCAGCTGACCAGTTAGAAAAGCTGAGAACTGCTGTGCATCACCAGCATGGCACACAAAAATGAAACTGTAAACCTGGGATTTGGCACGATGTCTGCTTAGAGGACAGGTGTGTGAACTTCCACAAGGACTACAAGTCTCTTCTGCACAGAACTGGCCTCATAACTTCCTGCATTGCCATTGCTCATTTTCATCTATTGGAAGAAATTTTTAATTATTTTTTATTTTAAATTTTAAATTTTTTAATCATTGGATGTTGGCTTTCCTTTGGAAGGATCAGAATTTTGGAGGTATGTCATATTCACTGAAATTTTGACCTTTACTTGAGATGTGAGTTTGGTTTTTTTTGGTTTTTTTTTTATAACTAAAGAGTAGAAAAGACATAGTTAGAATAATTAATCCAAATTTTTGTTAATATTTACTAATTATATATAGAATTAATTTTAAATTGCAGGTAAATTAACTGCGGCAGGTTTGCAAGTCATAAATTATCTGACTCTCAAAAGTATGTGAGTATAATTATGCTCCAATAATGCTCCAAATACTCTACAATAAAAATGCCAATCTTTCATTTATGATTACAATATAAAAGGCGATTTTCAGCCCACTTTAATTCTTAGTTCAACAATTATATATATATATATATACACTTAAGCCTAAAAATACTTCTGCAGGAATGGATATTCAAAAAGGAGGCAGTTTCTTGCTGAGAGGTAAGAATTATTTAACAGTTTCATTTTATCACATGTGTCTGGAGAAATATACATTATTTTCGTGCTTTTTTCAATTATATTGAATAGACAAAAATCATAACCAGGTGGGAATTTCTGTCCTGCTTTCATCTGGAAAGCATAAGATATGATTTAAGAAACTTACTGATATTACTTTTATTCTTTACTTCCTTCCTGCCAGTCTGGATATACTGACTTTTACAATGCAACATTTTATTGAGCTTGCATTTGAAATTATAGTTGTAGCTTACAAATTCCCTGCAATAAAAATTAAGATATGAGATAATACTTAGAAACCTATTAAAAGCGCGCTGTCTGTGTGGCACAAAATGAGCAGTAACGTTCTTAGTGCCCAGGTTTTCCATCAATAATTTCATGTAAGAACAGTGACAGATAACGTGATGTCTTCTGGTTTTCAGCTGAAGCACGTGCTGAATAAAGATATTTACTTGCCTTTATAGCTTTGTCTGACCAGTGAAGTGGTCCCTAAAAAGATATCTGAAAAGTAATTCTGTGTAATACATGGTGGGCTGGAACAGTGATCACTGCTGAGCTGCACTCCTAGGACCTTGTTCCAGAGGTGACAGTGAGCCACAGCCTTCACCTTCAGACACATTAGGTTAAAAATGTCAGAGGATGCTGGATCCTTATCTGTAAGAAGACTCTTGCATTGCTTGTGTAAATATGTAAGTGAGCACTGCAATCTTTTTTCGGATCTCACACTTTGATTAGGTTAACAATGAGAGCAATAATAGTGTAAGTATTAAAGATGGGAATGTCAGCTTGGCATTTACATAAATTAAAGATGAAACTAAGTGGATTCAACTCAGGTGTATTATGTTGAAATCATGGTATAACTGCTTAATGAATGGGCTTGAGAAAGTAAGAGTTATGCCAAAGCAGACACCTTGACTACAGAATAATATAATGCAGAATACAGTTTTTCAGTCTGAAGTATCTGGAATAACGAGGGCTTTGTTGTCACACGATGCTAATAAAATTTGTTTGCCCTGGGATAAAACATAAGGGCACGCAAAATGTGCAAAGCCTAATGGGGTAATGTTGGAGGGTTGCAGTGGATAGAGGGACCCAAATCAGGTGGACCTGATGCTTTGTACTGGAAATAGCCCTTGGGGTGTGTGTTTTCCCCCCACATCCCTCCCACTGTCTGGAAGTGTGTTAGCTGATGCAGGCAGAGGCTGGGCAGACAGTGAGCAGTCTGGATAATCACAGGCCAGAGCTTCAACCTGGGCCTGTGCCTTTATTTACTAGTACAGACATAGCCTAAGGGCCTGATTAGCTCAAAATAAGTCTCTCTGGTGTGTTGTATTTTCTAGGTGAGGGAGACCAGATGACTTTAAGAAATGCTGTGCTGTCGCAGAATTGTGGGATCTTGTGTGTCTTCTGATCAACTCCTGTGTATTCAGTTGCTCATAAATTTTGCTGACTTGTTCTGTTATGTTTTAGTTTAGATCCTCAAGGCAAGGATGCTGCAAAATATGATATGAGGTATGTGTGAAGTAGTGCTCTTGTGGCCTATATGTTGTGTTGTGATGGAGAAGGGATTTGATAATACGAATGGCTTTTCCAGCCTCAAGTCTCTAAACCCTCACACTGCCTGATCCAGGGCAGGTCCTTGAACCCCCATCCTAGTTTACTTTTCCTGCCATTTGGCTATTTGGCACATGCATATGTGCAAGACAGAACTGTCACTTTTGCATTGAGTCTGATCTGTGACCACTTTTTACAAACCTGGAAACTGATGCTGCTTCTTTTCTTGGGAGATGGTGTGAGGGAGCAATTTGAGAAAGCATCACTCAAGAGGTATTTTTGAAACAAACTAATTCTGGGTAAAAACAAAAGATTAGGGAGAACAATCTGAATGATTTTCAGGCTGATGATTACATGAAACTACCCTGCTCTGTCTCAGCCATTTCTCTTCAATTTTATGGGAATAGAAGTGACAGTAGAAAGAGTGCAAATTGCAAGAGCCAATTTTTCTGAATACTTTTAAAGGCGAACAGAAATGTCTGCAGTAATTCTTATTGCAGTGAGGAAGGGAAAAGAAAACTGAAAAACATGTCTATAAAAGTGTGTAAAAATGGTCCACATTACTGGTGAATGTATTGAATTGGCATCACAATCTAATTTTCACTCCCTTGAAAGTAATTAACCTGTTAACTCATTGTGGTTATAGAGGCAAGAGGAGCTAAGACTTTAAAAAAAAATCCCATTCTTAATGCCTTTTATTTTATTTTAATTTTATCCCCACCTTTTGATTTTGTCTACTGAATTTGAAACTGAATTCATTTGCTGTTGGTACCAGGCCTACAGATGTGCAGAATTTCTTGATATTGAGGAAACTCACTGCCTGCAAGAAAAATCAAAATGGAAACCCTTTCAACTCCCAGTGTTTGTGGTAAGAGAAGCTCTTGCCTGTGAAAAACCCAGTACCTTGCTGTCTAAACACCATTAATTACTTTTAGTGAGTCTCCCTCTGATGATTTGAGGTAATCTGCCTACAGAGCTTATGACCTCCTTGTGAGAATATGAATTCTGTGTATAACATGACCAAACTGCCAGCTGCATTTTGGAGACACGTCCTCTTACCTTCTCTGTTGTCTTACCATCTCACATCAACTGAAATCCCAAGGGGGCATTAAATAAACTTGGTAATTCAGATGCAAGGTTCTTAAGCAATAAGATGACTGGTCTGGAAAAGGCACAGGCACCAAGACACACCTGCCACTGGCAGGAACCTGTGACTCTCTGGGAGGTGTGTGAGGCTGCCTGGATGAGGGACTGAAAGCTGTGACAGGGGAGCACTCAGCCCCTTCCCAGCTTTACCTGGGGTAAAGAATACACCAGAGGGTCCAAAAAAGAGGATGTGCTAAGGCGGCCTAATTTTTCTGAGCACATTCTTTCATTTGCATGTCAACCCAGGACATATAGAAGTGTTTGGAGCTTGCAGATGCTGGACTTGGAAGGTACTGCCTGGTGCCCAGGCCTCTGCAAGCAGTGAGCAGATGGGAGGAATGTTTGATCACTGCGTGCTTTCGCTCTGGCAATAATGCTGAAAAGGACAAATCCTATTTGCTCTGACTTATCATTACAGTCAGTGTCTCTGACTCTAATCTATTAATTTTAATGGAAAAGTAAAAACTGATTTAGTAGGACAATGGTATCGATTATAGACAAGAATGTCTTGTTCTTCATCATTTCATGAGAAAAAGAAATCTCTCCAAGCAGCCTTCCCAACTCCTGCATCACTAGGATTCAATTTTATGTCCTAAGAGTATTTCCAGTTATAAGGAAGGTATATTGTTTCTGGTAGTTGTCTTGCTCTAAGACACAAAGAGCTGCAGCTTTCAAACAAGATTAACTGGGCTGGGTCTTGGGAAGTTTCTGACTTTGCAGGACTTCAGTCACTGACCCTGACTGAGCATAAGACCACTAAATCTAAATGTGGTATGAAATGGAATTCAGACACCCTAGAATCATGCAGGAAACATACTTCTTGTACCTTTGAAATAATGGGAATTTTCTACTTGGTTAAGGAAAAAGATTGCCATGAACCCTCTATAAGGGTTATGTTTTTTACGTTTCTTTTGTATTACATATAAATGAAAAAATATTTGTATTTGTATGTTTTATAAATAAAATGTGAAATCTTGAGTCTCATGTTCCTTTTTCACGTTCCTTTCTCAACAGATCCTTTCAATGAGCCCCTTGTTTTTGTATGTTCTTCAAGTGCTCATTTGCTCTGTGTTTTACTTTAACTCCATCCATATTAAGACTGTGGAAAAATGGGAATTACTGCTCGCAACATATTTAAAGTTTGATTGTCTGTGAATTTTGTTCCTTGTCTTTTGGGTATAATAGAATTATATGTACCTTTTTGCTGATGCCTGCTGTTACCACACAGAGCTAATATATCTGCCAAAAATTACACATTCATCCATAAGAAAATTCTTTGTTCTGGTGTTATAAGGCAGTGGAACTGACATCAAAGCCATGAAATATGGCAAAAGAAAACAAACTAGTTCTAAGCTAATTTTACTACCATAACAAATTTTAGATACATTTATAAGATCTTATGGCATACAATATTCAGCTGAATGGGATTACCATCAGAGGCAGCTGGAGGCCCTGTCTCAGATCCCTTTCAGTATAAAGGTACAATATATATGTCCTTTGGGCCTCTGTGTTGTCTTCCTTGTACCAGTACCATTAATCTAAGTGGGTAAATATATAACATGCCCATCAAATGAAGTCACTAGGGACAAGAGCCAGACTAGGTCTTAC
The DNA here is from genome assembly GCA_013396755.1 of Sclerurus mexicanus. Lineage (NCBI taxonomy): Eukaryota > Metazoa > Chordata > Aves > Passeriformes > Furnariidae > Sclerurus > Sclerurus mexicanus. The sequence goes on from VWZF01002524.1 coordinate 111,338, forward strand.
TGAATAAACTCTCATCCTCCTTTGACTTGAAATACAGCAAAATAAACTGCAAAGGCTACTTAGGGCTTTCAGATGGGATTCATCAAACTTACTTTAGCTTGTCCAAAAAGTTAAACACCTGGTTGTAGATAGTTTTTCAGCCTGTTCAGGACTAAAATGAATCACTGTCAAGAGGTACATGTGCCTCTGGCAGGTGATTCATCCCTTGCCAAGGTAAGTATGTGATACAGATGTGATGAAGTGCTGCTGAGAGGCTCCTGACTTTCCACAGGTTCTCAAGGGAACTCAGACAACTAAAGCTCTCTCATTTTCAGTGCAACTTTAGATGTCTAAAGTTAGTGAGATGAATCTCTGCCAAAATGGCTTAAGAAAAGCACAGTAATGATATTAAATTATGCAGGCTAACTCTTTGCTTATGAAACCCAAAGGTAATAAGAAAATGTGATGTTCACCAAGATTTGTCTTTTGCAAGGACACTGGGCCCTGCAGGAAACTGTCAAGCACCTCCAGTCTCAGAGTTTCCAGGATCACACCCTGATGAGCCAGAAATAAACCCAGCCTCAAAACTGAAATGATTGGTCTATGAGGTGTTAACAATACACAGTGGGGTTAATGGTGTGAAATCTTTTTGATCATTGAAATATCTCTGTCTGTGTATTCCAACTCCATTTATTTATCATTCACAACTCTTCCCTGCTCAACTGCCAAGCACAAAGTAAAGGTATGTTCCTGTGCACAGTATTTGCTGAAATTAGGTTAAGGGTATGATTTGCTACCGTTCATCAGAGCCAGGAAATGAGGAGTTAAGGTTGAAACCACACACTTGATGCACTGTGTTCTGCTCAGGTACTGAGACTCTCTTGAACGTGGTTTCCTGATTGACCACAATGGCTGCACAGAGAGAGAAACAGTGAAAATGAACAACCAGTTACACACATGTAGTACTCATTTGACTTTCAGATATTTGTTTTCTGTTCCAAGCCTTTACAATTATTTTAGCATGCTCTAAGTTTTGGTATGTATCCTTTAAAAAAAAATCATCCTACCTTGTCAGAGAATTCCCAAGCCCAGTCTACATGAAAGTTGAGATAATTTTTAACAAATACTATTTATGCAACAAACTGACGTTTATTGTGCCTATGAACATGAAGAAACCTGCTGTGTTCTGTGTTCTGTGGTGTCAAGCATGATTTGGGACAGGTTAGACTTGTGCAGTATTCTGCTGTCAAACATGTAGTTCAGCAATATGATACAGAAGGTGACGGTTTTGTCATGGGAACAGAACCAAACCCTCTGTTTCTTCACCAGTGCAGAGAGGACTGCACTTGAATTTCTGTGAAAGACAATAGTTGCTTCTTGTGATACTTGGGTGAAACAGCCAGTTGACATTTTTTGAAAAAAAAAACATTTTCATTTTGGAAAATGATGTTTTGTCAAGATTTGTTCACCATCCTCTGTTAAAATTTGTCTTTTGAGGGGGAAATTCCCTAGTTGTTTGACTCAGCATACTTTCTCTAAGTATTTTCATTTAGTTTTGATTTTTTTTTTAACTGAAAAAATGGTTTGTCATTAGTACCTACATAACAGTGCTGTCATACCAGTTTGAATGGCTTCTAACACATCATTTTTCTTCACTGTGTGATGTAGTTACTCTTTTCACTCTAGCCTCTGGATTTCATGGCATTAATTCTTACAGAGAAAAGTTCCCTCACCTCTACACTTGTTGAGACAAAGGGATTCATTCTTCTGGTAAGTGAATTTTCTTCTGGGCAGCAGGAGAGAAGCATCCAGACAGTTTCCCCTCTGAGTGGTGCTCAACTTAATTCTCCTCTACATCAGTTTGCTGCACCCGTGGTATATCTTGCTAACAGAACTACTTACAATTCAAACCATAAAATAATTCAAACCACAAACCCATATTGTCTGAATGCTTGCTTTTCAAGTGTAAAATTCTCTCATTCTTCTGTATGTTTTTAAACCAAAGATGATGTGGAGAAATGTCTTTACAATGTTTTCCCACCTTTCAGTTCCCTGTAGAGATTTCTTACCAATGCAATCTATTTACAACCTCTTCATGCTGGTTCTTGCCAACTGACAGTTGCTTGAAAATGTTTTCTGTGCTCTGATTTGAAATGAAACATCCATGGTCTGACCAACTGCCTGCCACAGGACTCAGGCTGACAGCTCCTGTTTCCACTTCACCTCGCTGCAACACTGAACTGCATTCGACTGATCACAGATGGTGGTGGCAGAAAATCCTGTCGCCCAAGTAGGCTTTGGGAGGGAGAACTGCAGTCTGCAGCTTCCCGTCCTTCTTCACTCCCTGGATACACACATGGCCTTGGCCAGGGACACAGACGCTGCAGCTGCACACTGTGGATCTGGCTACAGTGGATTTTCCCTTAAACACCTCAACCTTTCTAAAATGGAAAAAAAAAGGCTAACATTGGCCATCTCTTGAAAATCATTGCTATTTTAACTGTTGCTTGTCTAACTGTACATGAAGTGAAGTGCCTTTTGATGTATGTTATTGCTCACAGGCTATCAATGTATATTAATTTTCTCATTTTTTTTGTTGACGCACACCAGAATTTTTTAGACATCAAGAGTGGGAAATGTTAAGGAATGAAAACACCCAGACAGACACATCCACTGTTTGGGTGAAAAAAAGAAGTAATGTTCTTTAGCTTTTTCATAGCTAAAAGAAACATTCTTGTGTTTCTCTGGAGAGTTTTAGTTCCAGAAGAGCTATCCATTTATTCAGACATTCACCATCTATGGGTACCCTTTAATGTTTTTTTGTATTTTATTTCCAGTCTGATCTTAAGATTTGAGTAATAAAGATTGTGTAAAAGGTAGAAATGACAAAGTTGATTAATGTCAAAGTACATTTATGAAAGGATGTACTTCCATGAGAGGAACAAGACACCCATTATTTTGTGGATTTCTCCAGTTTATTTGATTTGGATATCTGATAGCAATAAATTAATTTTTGTTACTTTTTTTTTCCTTACAAGCAGACCAGAAATGATACAATAACCTTTCCTCAAGTATATCCAGGCTTCTGTTCACAAGCAATCCTGAAAGCAGGATTTCAGAGCCTGCAGGAATATAAGACTCATTCTGTGATACCAGTGTCAAAGGATTTTTCCAGGGTCTAATTGCAGACAATTTCCCTCTTACAGAAGAGATTCTGAAGTCATGTGACTAGATGAGTTTTCTGTTTTCTTCTTTTATTATAATTTTTTTTTTAATGTAAGCTTCTAACATTAATGACTATCAAGGACAGCTTGACTGAAGTGAACCTCAAAAATATAAGTAACAGTAGACAAAGACACTCCACAATAAATCTTTTAAAAATCATGGGTTTTTGTTTGGTTGTTTTGTTTTGTTTTGTTTTGGGTTTTTTTTTTTCTTCTTTTTAAAAGCCATTCTTATGTTTTTGTGGCCAAATTTCTGATTTTTGCTTGCTAAAGATGAGCAAGAAGGGAAGGTAACCGAAGGCCAACTATAACATCATCTAATCACAACTAATCTCCCAGACCTGGCACAGTCTGGATTTGGTCCAGGACACAAAAAGACAAATGCTTTACTGGCAGTGATAGATGACCTCAGCTGTCAGTGAGCAGAGGGCACACATTTCCTCTCATCATTCTTGATTTCTTCAAATGTTTCTTTTTGATGGCCATTACATAGTGTCATTTCACTTGAAAGGAGTGGCACGGCCCCTGACTACAGCATAAAATGGATGAAATCTTACTGAGAAAGTAATATTTAAGAAGCAGCGAAGGGAAACCAAGCCCACATTACTGACCTTTTGCTACCTGAGTGTCAGAAAGAGATTTCTTTTTTTCCTTATTTGTATGAGAACTGTCCATGGATGAAGTCCATCACCACGATTGAGATGATGCTGCCTGGGTCAAGAAAAGGAGTCAGAAGGGTTTCAAACAGTGTTGAAATCTGGTTTTTTTATGAAAGCCACTCCATTTTCATAGTTGGTACCAGGGTCCCTATCATACTATCTATGAGTAATGCCTTCTGTAGTCTTTAATGGCTTTAGAAATTCAGCACCATTCTGAAAGGGTTAATCTAGACTAAATCTATTAATTTTATTTAGTTAGTTAGTGTGGACTACAGCTGTAAAAATATATATACAGAAGAAGTCTCCAATACTGCATGAAACTGTGACCAATGTGGATTGTTTTATTGTTTCTTTTCAACACCTTATGTTGCTTCCCACAAATACAACATGCACATCCTGCCAAAATTCAAAGATCTGTCGGTGACCTTTACTGGAGGACCAGCTCAGGCCTGTAGACTGAATTTCTACAGGGCCATAAGTATTCTCCTCATCTTCAGCAAAGACTTGACTTCTGCTTTTTGCAGCCTCCTTCCCTTGGAGAATAAGAGAGACTGACAAAGGTGTGACAAGAAAGGATTCCATCATTGAATGCCATGCTGAAAACACATATAGACATAAAGAATATTGTGGTTTTGATAGTTCACCAGTTTTTAACTTCCTAGTAGATGCTTCTAGATGGCCATTCACTTCTATCACAATGTCTCATAAAATAAGTTCTAGCAAGATGATAAAGACATTTTTTTCAACTCACATTTAAAATAACTGCAGAGTATTTGAACTGGAGTACAAGATGTTGGCTGAGCTAGAAAACCTATTAATTTTTTTGGCGTGCTGACTGAAGGAACCCTTGATGAAGTCTGTGAACTGACATTTGAGGTGAATTTGGACAATTTCTTTTTAGGAAAGCACTTTTTTGTGCAAAATAATGGGTGCTTTCAAATCTGACGAGGAGTTAATTGCAGATACTTAAGATCTTGGCAGTGGTTTGGTATTGTTTTCATACTAATAGGTTTTGTGAAGTGGTTGAACTCATCCAGGAGGGCATTTCCCAGCTCTGAGCAACAATTGCAACCCATGAACCTAGAAAGAATAAAAATTATCATTACTGTATTAAGAATGTGCTAAAGTGCAGGGCAGATTAAAAATGTTTGAATAGGGGCAACTACAGCTTGAAGCAGAAGTTTGGTGTTTTGGAGCTTAGAAGGTTGAGATTTATATATTTAAATTTGAGTGGTTTTAATATTTAATTGTATAACTGTAGCCTCAAAGCTTTGACTTTAAGGTTAAAAAATGTAAAGAAAATACTGTTTTGTTTTCTTGTGATGTAACTATTTAAATGAGTTTGGAGAAGAGAAGGTTGTGGGGAGACCTAATTGCAGCCTTCCAGTACTAGAAGGAGTCTACAAGAAAGATGGAGAGGGACTATTTTCAAGGGCATGGAGTGACAAGACAAGGACAAATTGCTTCAAAGTGAAAGAGAATAGGTATAGATTAGATATTAGGAAAAAATTATTTGCTGTGAGAGTGGTGAGGCACTGGAACAGGTTTCCCAGAGAAGCTGTGGTTGCCCCATCCCTGGCACTGTTCAAGGCCAGGTGGGATGAGGCTTGGAACAGCTTGGTCTAGTGGAAGGTGTCCCTTTCCATGGCAGGGGGGTTGGAATGAGATGATCTTTATGGTCCTTTCCAACTCAAACCATTCTATGATTCTATGAGTCTTATTAAGAGAAGGCACATGATTAATGAAATCAGAATGCTATATTCAATAACTGTTGAACCACAGCTGAAGCCATATATAGACACACACACACACATATATATATATAGGAAAAAAGCCTGAAATTGTTTGCAAATATACAATTTTTAATTAGACCTCATGGACTGGGTTTGTTGTCCAAAGATATTTGCCTGGGCTATGCCTTCAGTGAAGTACAATTAAGTATGAACTCCTTGCTGTACCCTGCTGATTGGCAAACTGGAACTATGGGAAACAGTCTCCAACTAATTCTTAAAATCACTGCAAAATTTCAGTTCAGGAAAAAAATCCTATTTGGTTGAAAACAGGAATCGATGTGTCTTACAATATTGAAGTGTCTTTCTTTTTTTTTTTATTTTTTTTTTTATTTTATTTTTCATTTTTTTCTTAGCTGTACTGCATCAATGCAGCCAGAGAAGTTGTCCTATTAGTTTTCTGGAGGTGTTTTAATGACAATGCAAAGTTGAGTCTAAGGCTGTGTGAAAAAATACGGGATATTTCAGTAGAATATTCTGAACAGAAGAAGAATATCAAATGTGGAAAACTGTGTTTTGATAAGATGACCATGTTCTTAAGTAATTAAAATTTGTAACTTCTAAATTTTTTTAAAGAATTAATTTTAATTTCCCCATAGTCTTTTGATCAGTTCCAGGACATATTTTTAGTTTGCGCTACATGTATTTAAAGGAAGTATTACATGGGAAAAATTAGAGTATTACAAATGTTTGAAAATCAAAATGACAAGCATTAAAATTTTATCAGAACTGTAACAAAAGGTAGGGGTACCCCATAGCCTCAGATGGGTAAGACAAGAAGTGTAATCAAAACTGATGTGTATTTAATCTCTGTTGTTGATCACTGCACAGCTTTGGCCTGTTTTCATCAAACTAATTGATAGCAAATGGAACAGATGCATGATGAGATTACATCCCCAATTTATGGCACAGTTATAACAAAATATGTCTTTCTTTTTTTTTTTCTTCCCCCCTTTACAAGTAATGGAAATTTAGAAAATGCACTGGATTGGAATTGAAGCAATCTCTCCTGCTTGTCTAATGCATTGCAGATTTTTATTATTATCCTAAGCACTTAGTTTATCATAATCTATTTCAGAAAAAAAATTGAAATAGTTTTATGTTTGATGTATTTTATAATTAAATCCTTGGCATTGACACTTCTTATGTTTGTTTCTAGGCTATGATTATATATTTAGCATATCTGAGTTACTACTGTAACCAGAACAAATATAACAAACAGAGCAGATCGAGGATATTGCACGTACCAGAAAAGGGAAATTATGCAAAGAAGAACTATACAGAGTTGTTATAACATCCAACACATTTAATCTTTCATTATAATATTAATTTTTGCATACCCTTGTTTTGACAGCTGAAATAGTGACAATACCTTTTTCATAGTTGCATTTCTTACGAAAACAAGTCATTTTCAGGCAACATGCCTTCAGCGTTTTTGAGCCTTGTAAAGGAAACGTGTTTGTAGTGTGTCCATGGCAATCAGCTCCAAACAAAATGCTTAAAGGAAGCAAAATTCTACTTCTGCGTGAGCAAGGGATGGATTTGTGGACAATCGTAGCCTGAAGCACGTTTTCTTCTGTGTGTCAGCCCAGGGGAGGTGGTGAGTGTTACAGCAGGAATGCCTGGGATGGAAACTTGTGAAGGATCAGGACTGCCTGCAGAGGGAAGTACCTGAGCAGGAACAGACAACACAATTCCAGCAGAAGAATTAAGAATGACCATTAAAAATGACCTGGCCTGGGGAAGAAGAAGACATGACTGATGCCTTAGGGCTTTCATGAATTTGTGAATTTTTATACTTTTATGTAGTTTCTTACATTTCGAGTAGCTAACAACCTCTAACCCTGTGCTAGCTGTCTTAAGGGTCAGATAATA